>JAJMKA010000022.1:0-101708 GCA_030563805.1 Ruyongia namnaoensis
TGACAACCAGCTTGACCGACTATTTACATGTACAAATTGCATCTGTTAGTATTTTGTTATTGAATTAATTGAATTTTCTGAGTTCTTTGACTAGTGGATCACATTAGATATTCCCAATTATTGTTGGTGGCAACAGCATTACACGCGTCAAAAATGTAAACAAAACAATTGAAACAGATCGACGTTCAATAGTCTTGAAGAATAGTTGAGTGAATCTATTAGTTGGTATAATCTCCATGTCATTACATACCATTAACACTGATAACTTCTCTCATTTTGCTCTTTTATATAGTATATTGAAAAGTATTGATACGAAATATATCTGAAACCAATTTTAACACCAAATTTTTTCTTTATTTTTTTTTGTTTTTTTTTTATAGATCTCAAAAAAAAAAAAAACATTTGTTTACAATTTCCAAAAAGGGTAATTTCTAGTCACGTGAATTTAAAACAGTTGCTATAGCAACAGACGAGTTATTCTACTACTAGGTAACGCCCTATGATAATACGTTAACTCATTGAAATATTGAAACTACAGGATAAAGAAACATTTAAGAATAAATAGACCAACCTGTTAATTAATTTTACACCCATTATCCCCATAGACTATATACACTCTATACCAAAATAGTTTAAAAAGTTATCAACGAGACTCTCAAAAGATTTACTAAATAATTATTTCTTTAGCTTCACCTCTTTTTCTCCAATAATCACTAACTGCATGATATTCACCTCTCCATCTTCTAATACCATTCATTGCTGATTTTGGATCTTGTAAATATGTCTTATGACCTTTAGATTTCAACGATTGAAGAATATCACTTCCAATAAACGATTCATATTCAACTTGATCTGGCAATAATTGATGGTGTAATCTTGGGTATGCAATTGTTTCCAGCAAAGGCATATTATAATTATATGTTCTAACTATAGCTTGTAAAACAGAAGTCAATATTCTACTTCCTCCAGCAGCACCAATAACTAAATCTGGCTTTCCAAGTTCATTAACAACAATAGTTGGTGCAGTTGATGATAGAGGTCTTTTTCCAGGTTTGATAAAATTATAAATTGATGGTGCTAATCCAAATGCATTAGAAGTACCTGGAATTGAAAAATCATCCATCTCGTCATTTAATATTATACCAGTAATAGGATCACGAACCATACTTCCAAATAATAAATTAATAGTAGAGGTTAATGAAACTGCATTATGATGAGAATCAACTACTGAAATGTGTGTTGTTCCATGTGATTCAGCCAATTCGTAAGCAGGTTTATAGTCTTTCCAAGAATGTAATGTCTCATTATCATTGATAGCTTTGAAAGCTTCACTAGCCCATTCATCACTCATTATAAATTCTTGCATTGTATTATTAGCTTCACCCAATCTAGATCTTGCACTTGCAACCCATTTCATAGTCTCTATTAATCTATGTGTAGCTAATGGATTCATATCATTACCTTCTTCATCACCACCAAATTTATTCAAAATATTTAGACCTGAGATCAAAGCTGGTCCTGAACATGAACCTGCACAAGTATAAACATCTTGATCTAAATATGTTGTATGTAAAGCTTTATAAACATCAATATCATAATTTATAAAATCTTGAATTGAAAAGATACCACCTTTTGAATTGATTGCTTTTACTAAATTTGGTGCAATAGGACCCTCAGGATCATAAAAGATTGCATCACTTCCATTTTTAGCAATTAAAGATAAAGTTTTAGCAATTTCTGGTACTGTAATATGATCATTAACATTTAAAAGTTCATTGTTTGAACCTTCCTTAAATAAAAATTTCCATTCTTCATAATTATCTGTTAAAAATTCACGATCTAAATAGATTGCAGATGCTAAAACAATTGACGTATCCCAACCATTTGTAGCTAAATCAATAACTGGTTGAATTACTTCTTCCCAAGTAAGATTTCCAGAACCTTGACTTTCAAATAATTTATACAAACCTTTGATTTCACCAGGAATACCAGCTGCTAAACCTCCAATTTGTGCCAACTTCTCCCTACCCTTTCCTTTAAATAAGTTCTTATGACTATTAAGTGGAGCCTTTTCTCTGGCATCAATAGCTATGGCATCTTCTTCATACTTTTTGGAAACAATATAAGCACCTCCACCAATACCTGAATTGAATGAATTTATTACACCTACACAAAGTGCAACAGTAACTGCAGCATCTGCAGCAAATCCACCTCTTTCTAATATTTTTGCACCCATATCTGAACAAATATCAATATCAGAAGCAACAGCTCCGTACATCGATTTGTGGAGATGTTTTGAAGAAGGGTCTAGTGAAGCAGCTCTTTTCAGATATCGTAGCTCAATACCTCTATTATCATTTGCAGCCAAGAACGTGCTTATTTGAGTTATTTGATTGATTGTTTTGATTGTTGTTGATATAAGTATTAAAAGTGTGACAATAGAAATTGTCAAAACTAAGAAGCCTCTGTATTTACCTCTTTTTGTAGTTGATGTATTTTTTTCATCAAAAGACTTCTCTTGAAGCTCAGAAGATGTGTGGTATCTATGTGGTATTATCTTCCAAATATTCATTTCAATTTCTTTAAAAATCTTTAGTTATAATAGTTTATTTATAATTTATAATCAACTTTGAAGTACTGTTTTAATTTTGGATAAGATAAAAGAAACAAATTTTAAGTCGGAATTCATGAGAGAAGTCGGATCTGAAATTACTTTTTTTTTTTCGAGAAATTTTTGAAAAAAAATCATCCAGTTAAAATTTGTTCAACCAAAACCCTTTACTGCACTTTTTGCTATTAACTTTTTGCTTAGTCGTAAGGTGTATATAATGTCTATCTTACAATCTACTAGAACTTTAGCTTCTGCCTTAAAGGCTGCTAGTCGTCCAGCTTTTGCTTCTGTCACTAGAGTTAACCGTTCTGCTTTCGTCAGAACTGTTACTTTTGATCGTTCAAAACCTCATGTTAACATTGGTACCATTGGTCATGTCGATCATGGTAAAACCAGTTTAACTGCTGCTATCACCAAGAGATTATCTGAAACTGGTGGTGCTGATTTCAAGGATTATGCTTCTATTGATAAAGCTCCAGAAGAAAGAGCTAGAGGTATTACCATCTCAACTGCTCACGTCGAATATGAAACCAAGAACAGACATTATTCCCACGTTGATTGTCCTGGTCACGCTGATTATATTAAGAATATGATTACTGGTGCTGCCCAAATGGATGGTGCTATTATTGTTGTTGCTGCTACTGATGGTCAAATGCCTCAAACCAGAGAACATTTATTATTAGCTAGACAAGTTGGTGTTCAACATTTAGTTGTTTTCGTCAACAAGGTTGATACTATTGATGATCCAGAAATGTTAGAATTAGTTGAAATGGAAATGAGAGAATTATTAACTTCATACGGTTTTGATGGTGATAATGTTCCAGTTATTATGGGTTCTGCTTTATGTTGTTTAGAAGATCGTCAACCAGAAATTGGTGCTCAATCTATTGATAAATTAATGGAAGCTGTTGACAGTTACATCCCAACCCCAGAAAGAGATTTAGAAAAACCATTCTTAATGCCAGTTGAAGATGTTTTCTCAATTCCAGGTAGAGGTACTGTTGTTACTGGTCGTGTTGAACGTGGTAACTTAAAGAAAGGTGAAGAAATTGAATTAGTTGGTTACAACAAAACTCCAATTAAAACTGTCATTACCGGTATTGAAAGTTTCAAGAAAGAATTAGATGAAGCCATTGCTGGTGATAACGCTGGTTTATTATTAAGAGGTTTAAAGAGAGATGAATTAAAGAGAGGTATGGTTGTTGCTAAAGTTGGTACCGTTAAGGCTCACACCAAATTCTTAGCTTCTATCTATATCTTAACCAAAGAAGAAGGTGGTCGTCACAGTCCATTCACCAACTACTACAGACCTCAATTATATGTCCGTACCGCTGATGTCACTGTTACCTTAACATGGCCAGAAGGTGTTGAAGAAACTAAACAAGTTTTACCAGGTGACAATGTCGAAATGAACTGTGAATTGATCAGTCCAATTGCCATTGAAATCGGTCAAAGATTCAACGTCAGAGAAGGTGGTAAGACCGTTGGTACTGGTTTAGTTACTCGTATCATTGAATAGATCTCCTGTTAATATTCTTTTTAGATCTTAATTATTTTACTTTATTTTAATTCAACCACAATAGTCAGAATCCGAGAAGAAGATATCAAACAACTTTTGTACATACAAATATAGATCCTCATTGATTACTGTGGTCCAATTATATTAAACCATTTTAAGACTTTTATATATTCAGAAATAAATAATGGTTTACTATTTTTAAAAACCCATGCAATAAATTGTAATCTTTGAATCATTATTATTTTTCATCAAAGTAGTTAACTAATGAATATTTTTTATGTTTAAGGTTGATATCATTTGATGAGCCTACACTATCTTCATTTTCTGATTCTTCTGTAACTTCATCATCATCTTCATCATCATTTTCATTTTCATCTTCTTCACTTTCATTTTCATCATCATCACTATTTTCAGCATTCATCCTAAAATTCACAGACTCCCTTATTTCTTCAATCTGATTATCAATATCATCTAACATTTTGTTATCATCAAACCTTATATTTGCTGTTAAATCCAAATCTATAATTTTTTGTAATTTTGCTTTCTTTTCTTGAATCTTTAATCTCTCTTGATCTTTCATGGAATTCATATATTCATCTAATCTTTGTAATTTTTTGATTGTCTTAACCTTTCTACCATCAAGTGTTCTGTATAAATCCTTTGAATTAGATTTTAGACCTTTCTTCTTTTTTTTATTCATGCTACGACCTTTGGCCTTAAGTAATTCACCAAATCCACCTTTACCACCACATAAACAAATATTTATCTTTAAGTTTAAAAATTTGGACCTTATTTTTGAACCCTCATCCATTGTTGTTATTGAGTTATATAAATCATTCACTGTAAGATATGGATTTATATCAATACCACCTAATGTTGATATTCCTAATCTTGATAAAATAGAAGTTGGTAATTGTGTTTTTATTTCACTTTTTAACTCATTTATTGATGTATTTGGTGAAACCTTTAATTGAAGATCATCTATACCTTCAATACACTTGACGAATATCGTTATATCTTTATTATCCATTGTTATTTGTATCCTTCTTATAAATAAAAATGAAAAGAAAGAGATGTAAAATGTTATTAAAATATAAGGAACTTCAAAATTTAAAGCGGATTACGTAATCGTAATTACCCGTTTGAGTGTGCGCGTACCAGATAGGTTTAATCGATACGTGTTGTTGAATAATTATCAAATCAAGACACTTATATTTGTTGAAATATTTCACAAGAGATAAAGATGAAATCATTTATTTCTTTCTCAATTGCTTTAATTGCAATCTTTCAATTCTTCTTTGGTTCAGCTTTAGCTGCCAATGAACCAGCTGATCCTCCTGTCACCAGTAAAGTTTTCTTTGATGTTAAACAAGGTGATGAAGATTTAGGTAGAATCGTTATGGGTTTATATGGTTCTGTTGTCCCAAAAACTACTGAAAACTTCAGACAATTATGTATTGGTCATGAAGTTGGTGGATACAATGGTACTATCTTCCATCGTGTCATTGATGATTTCATGATTCAAGGTGGTGATCTTGATTTTATGGATGGTAGAGGTGGTAAATCTATCTATGGTCACAAATTCAAAGATGAAAACTTCCATGTTAAACATAACAAACCAGGTAGATTATCAATGGCTAACGCTGGTCGTAACACTAATGGTTCTCAATTTTTCATTACCTTAGTCCCAACCAATTGGTTAGATGGTAAACATGTTGTTTTCGGTGAAGTTTTAGAAGGTTTTGATATTGTTCAAAAAATTGGTAAAACTCATGTTAACAGATCAAGTAAACCAGATGTTGATATTGTCATTGTTCGTTCAGGTGAATTAGATTCTGAAGGTGAACCAATTACTATTGCTAAGAAAGAAGCTGTTGAAACTGACGTTGCCAGGGATGAACTTTAAATAGTCTTAGAAAAATAAATGTCTAAAAATCTTTGATTATCTTTTAAATAATAACAATAAATAAGTTTCGATCAATACGTTCAAAATGAAACATAAATATCTGAATAAAATTACACATTTTTTAAGTGTTTGATGTATCTAAACTTGAGTTTTTAGGCTCTTCTCTATAATTTAATAACCAAATTGCTCTCTCTAAAATTTCCTTTGTCTGTTTAAAATAGGTTGACACAATAGCTTCATCATAAGATTTCCATTCACAAGTGAAGTTTGGCTCTGTTTCGCCTATTTTGATATCAGAGTCGCAGGTTGCAATATACCAATATATAAATTTAGTATCCAAAACAACTTCAAAACCACCATTAACTCTACGTGAATATGATCTTTGTGATCTACCTGGGTAACCTGTTTTTTCCATAATTTGAGTAGCAAAAGGTTCTTCTAAGTCATAATATTCTCGAGGCACATCTTCAATATCTGCATTATCTATTATGGATTCATCTTGTTCCTGAGTTGGCGTTTGTCTAGTAAGCATTCTTAATGGTAATATTTTTGCCTCATAACCTGTTTCTTCTTTAAGTTCTCTTAGAGCACAGTCCTTTCTAGATTCATGAATATTCCTTCTACCTTTTGATAGTATATATCTTCCAGTCTCTTTAATCTTCAGTAGACATACCTTCTTCTTCTTAAGATCAAACAGAATTGCACCACAGCTTTCTATACTTATTTCTGGGAAATAGTTTGTAAATTGGACACCACCCATATTTAACGTTAAATATATTCAATAAATTTTGGAAAGTAATGTATATGATAGACTAAACGATCAGTTCAATAAGACTATTTGAAATACAAAGATTTATATGCAGATTTAAGATTTGAGATTTGATATTCGAAAAAGACAAAAAAAAAAAAAAATCAAAGAAAGAAAGCAAACAAACAACCTTTAGACAACTCAACAAAAGATACAACAAAGATATCACAGATGAGTGAATCTACAATCACAGAAGAGCCAGTGGTGCCTAGAGATGTTCGTATTCTACATTTGATATTGGCTGCTCAGAGTATACAGAGTTATGAAGACCATGTTCCTTTACAATTAATGGATTTTGCACACAGTAAGTTAGGAACAGTTATATTAGAAAATCTATTTATGATTACTAACATAACTTATAGGATATACAACTGGTGTCTTAAAAGATGCATTAGTATATAATGATCATTCTCGTGGAACAAATGGATCAACAGTCACAGCAGGATCTAAAATAACGACTGATGATATTCGTTTAGCTATTGCTGCAAGAACTAATTATCAATTTAAACCTGTTACACCAAAAGAGTTATTGTTGGAATTAGCAGCTGAAAGAAATAAAAAATCATTACCACCTATTATGCCAGGTTATGGTATAAGGCTACCACCTGAAAAGTATTGTTTAACAGGAAAAGATTGGACTTTCAGTGACGAAGAAGATGTAAGTTAATATGTTTACTTTAAGCAAAACTATACCATTGCTTTTGTTCAATTTTTGGATTCAATTACTAACACATATTAACCATTACTATAGGATGACGATGAAGATAAGAAGATGACTGATGCTAAATAAATTTGATAAATATAGATATCAGTAAATAAATATACTTGTTTTGTTTTCAAAAGGCATTGTTTTTCCTTTAATGTTTGTAGTTCTGTTCACTCAATCATAGGCTAATTGTATAAATGAAGTTCTTGTAGTGCATCAATATTTTTTTAAAGAAAATACAATATCTTAAATCCACTTCACCAGCATCACCGGGAGCACGAACAGCAACTATTTTAGTCTTTCTAAAAAAAAGGTTAAAATAATCTCAGCCTAAAAAAAAAAAAAAAAAAAGCCAGAGAGCGAAAAATGAAAAACGACACCTGAACAACCTTCTGCCTAGTCAATCTATATACTAAAGTTACTAGATTAAGATCAAATAACACATTATCATGGTTACCCAAGGCTCAATTCCTGAGTATGTATCAAACTAAATCATATCAACTATTTCATACTTTTGTTCTAGCTTTATTATTTGTCACATAATTGACAGTTGTTCTCCTGATTTTGTAACATTTTTCCCCTTACATTTTACTTAATAATGATCAACTATAACTTATTGCCAATTGAGCATGATAATGGTTGCTATAATAGATTAGAATGCATTTGAATCCTCTGATATACTAACTTTGATAACAATTTGTTGTTTTTTATAGGGTAAAAGAAGATGTTGTTGGATCATCAATTGAAGAAAGAACTAGTAAAATAAGATCTTTCCAAGATTTGGGGCCACCTGACCTTGCTAATTTAACCAAACATATTCCAAATAGTAAGAACTCAGAGATTGGTACTTACTTGTATTATACTGGTGTTGACAATTCAAGTTCTTCAGCTGTTGCAGCTCATTTAAATTCTTTAGCTAATATAATTAATAAAACTCCTCAAATATGGTTTGGAAAACAAAAGAATTATAAGGTAACAAAGGCTGCTTATGCCTCTTATAATGCATTCTCTAAATGTGATGTCGTTGTTACTGTTCATTTGCCAGGTAATGTTAGTTCTTATGTAATTGATGGATTTGGTGATAAAGTACAAGAAACTGATAAAATCTGGTCAGAAGTATTTGCAAGTTCAGTAATTAGATCTCTGTTAACCAGTGAAGAAGATGAAGATCAAGTCAACTCAATTGTTGAATCAAGAAATTTAAATCCATTTATTGATGTTTCAACTGCTAAAAAATTTATTGAAACTTTTGAAATATTATTCAAACAAGGCCCATCAATCGGTGCTGCTCCTGAAATTCAACAACCAACTTTAATTAATAATTACTTAGCTGATGCATTCTTGAAAGCAATTGAATTAACTGGTTTATATGATGAAGCACTTGAAGTATTAAACCGTTTAAGAGAAACTGAAGAAACAGTTGTTAGTTTAATAGTTAAAGTTTTATTTTTAAAAGATGAAGAGGTCAAAGCTGTCAAAGCAATGTATGAAGGTATTAAGAGTAATCCAAGAGACGCTAGTTTATTAATTATACAATCACAATTCTTAATTGAAAAAGGTGAAACTAAACTGGCTTTAACATCAGCTATTCATGCTGTTAATTCATCACCTTCAGAATTTAATTCATGGGCCAATTTAGCTAATGTTTATTTAGAATTAGGTGACATTGAACAGTCTTTATTAGCATTAAACTCATGTCCAATGGCTGCTTATAAGGAAAAATTCCATCTAAAGAGAGTTATTCAAGTCACACCTGAAAAAATGCATTTGCCATTACCAGTTGATGTTACATTAAGTGACGTTTCATCATTAGATTCAACAAAAGTACAAGAAGAACACGGTCAAGTAGACCCAGCTCTAATCAATTTACAAGCTGCTAATTTAAAATCTACATTTGCTAAAGCATATGAAATCCTAACGAGAATTGTTCACAAGACTGGTTGGGAAGCTTTATTAAAATATAGAGCTAGAATTTTTGTTATGGAAGAAGAATATAAGTCAAATTCATCAACCAAAGTCAATAATACAGAAGGTAGTAGTACCACAGTTTCAGAACAATCAAATGGTACAAATAGAAAATCAGTCAGTGAAAGTCACTCTTTCAAGAAGAAGAGATTATGTGAAAGATGGTTAGATAATTTATTCATGTTATTATATGAAGATTTAAGAACATACACTATGTGGCAAGCAGAATTAATGCATTTCAATGCATCAAGAACTGAATATAAGAAATTACCATTGGAATGGGAATTATTGGGTACTGTAGCATTCAGATTACACCATTTCCAAGAAGCTAAGAAAGCATTTATTCAATGTTTACAAGTGAGATTTGCTCCAAATGCTACTAGACAATTATTAAAAATATATTTACGTGAATCTAAAGACTTGAATAATAAATCAATTAGATTGTATCAAAAGAAACCAAGTGTTGTATCTGCACCAACTGATGCATCTACAACTTCATTATCTAATGGTAATGGCACAAATGAAAAAGTTTTATCACAACATCAATTAACCAAAAAGTTAAACACAATAGATTTAAAGATCTTAGAAGCTGTTGTTAAACTTACAGCTTGGAACCATAGATGGTATTGTGAATTTGCTCCTTACTTACTAGTCGGATTAGCTAAGATTGTTGGTAGAGAAGGTTTAGTTAAAATTGAAAATGAAATTAGTGCTTCTTACCCAGATACTGGTTCTTATGAATTAATGGAAGAATCATTCAAATTCTTTAGAGATTTCCAAATCTTTGGAGTTGACGCTTGATTTTAGGTATTTACTCTTGCTAATAGATTAGAAAGACACAAAAAATTCAAAAAAGCTTAGAAATTAAAAGTAAAGACAGCCTTATATAGGCTTTAATAATAAGTTATTATATTGCAAAATAAATTGTGTAAATTATTATAAACGTTATAGTTTGTTGTACAAAATATTAATATTGATATTTTTTATGGTATTGTAGTGTTGATAAAATAGTACAGAAGATATTATAAAAGTACAAAAAGCATTCCTCCAATTATTGTAACAGAAAATCCCATAGTAATAAAAGCACATGCAACTCTATCTTTATCATCTATGTTTAATGGCTCTTGATCAAGTCTTGTATTGTGATCAAATCCAGCATTTGGACTTCCTTTGGAATTACCACCTGTGGTTTCAGTATAAGGAGCTGGCATATATGGGAATTTAAGATTTTGTATAGTTTCTAAAGCAGACATCTGTTCACCTAAACCATATTGACCATCCCAACCACCATTTAACCAGTTCAAACCACATGTGACTCCATCTGTACCACCTGAACAAGAACTTGCTGCTGCATTTGCTGAAGATTGAAACAATGGAAGGATTATATTTGCAGAATCTGGATAAACTTGAGCTGTTAATGATAAAAACCTCATAAAATAACTTTTGAAAGAACGTTGATCATTATTACAAGTACCATAAGGCTGACATGCAGCTTCAAATACAATATTATTGGAGAAAAAAGCAGAAGCTCCTGTTAATAATTTATCTGTTCTATCTTTCCAAGTTGAATTTCCAGTCTTACTATAAAGATATGCTGCTCCAGAAAGCATCAAACCTTGATTATATGACCATTGATTACCAACAACAGTTGAACAATTGTCATGAACTTCTGCACCATCATAAACAAATATATGATTATCATCAATAACTCTTAAGAATACTGAATTCTCCATCCAATCCCAAACTTTTTCTGCCCATAATAAATAGGTTTCATTACCTGTATATCTATATAATCTTGCACCAATATTAAATAAACAACCATTGGAAACTGAATTTTTATAATCATAACCTGAATTCCATTCAAATATTTGCCATCTTAAACCTCCATTACATTCTGATAAATCCCATCTAGAAGCCATTGTATTGAAAGTTGCTTGTGCCAAATATAACCAACCAGGACCTAATGCATCGTCAACATCACCAAAATTTCTCTCTGCTGCTTGCATTGCTGTTAAACCCCAGAAACCTTGATCATCATTACCTTCTGTCGTTGATTGATTTAATGGAACATAATCCCATTGTTCACCAATTTGTGAAATCATGGCAGTCTTTGTTAAATTTACATATGTTTCATCACCAGTAAAAAACCAATAATCAACTAATCCACCCCAAGCACCACCAGCTTCCCACCAATAGTATGGAGCTTGGAATACACCTATTGTTTTCCCATATTTCTCACCTGGATAGTAATCTAGTAAACCTTTAACTATTATTGAAGCTGCTGAATTTATTGATTGTTCATCAGCAATGTTCAGCGCTAGCGAACTTACTGTTATTGCTCTTACAATTACCACTGTAATCACGCTCCAAAAACTGGTATTTGGAAACTTCATCATTGATCACTAGTGATTAAAGAGATCATTTACAAAGATAAATATTGTGATTTAACATACTTATCCTTCTTATTATAATAAATTCATTTAAAGTTTTTCTTCCTTAAAAGCTTAAAATTTCATAGTGAGTCGTGTGACAATCAATAATGGTTCTCATTAGAATACTGATAAAAAAACACATTAAATTGTATATTCATGCTATATAATATATAGAAAGAAGTAGATGTTAGTCCCTGTAATTACAATTTAACCATGAGTGTATTAAACCTTGATTAAATCGTACTCAAAAAAGGGAATAAAATCAATCTAGCCTATTTCAAAATTCCAAAATAAACAATAAATTGAATATTTCTTAAAGTGAAAGAAGAATCCAGCTCAAGATTAATAAAAGAATGTATTAACCGAGCGAGGCACAAGGCTGATCCAGTATTATATGGATCATATGAAGATATTGATGTAAACCTAGAAGCAAAATATTGTTAGTAAAATTTATAGGCCGAATTGCCATTCTGAGAGAAAACACTAATTGAAAGAATAAATAAGATGCAGAGTATTTGTATATATTGATTTGAACATAAAATACATAGAAGAATAAATAATATTTATCATCATTTGTAAGTTCATTCCAAATCAACATCCTCTTGTTTATAATTATCCAGAACAATACGGTAAATAAAGTTAGGGGCGAAACCTCCACTATAATAAAATTAGCCAATAGCTTGTTAGTAAAATGTTTAAAACACAAATAGACAATAAGAAATACATACACATTTGTGATATAAATATCAATATGTTCTGGTGGAATATAATCAAACAAAGGATTTGTGATTTCAGAATGTTGAACCATATTACTGTCTGAGAAATTTAAAACTTTACCAGAATTACCAACTTCAATCAGGTTTTCAACATCAAATGGATATGTTGGACTTAATTTATATAAACCAGCAACAGAAAAGACTGGAGTTCTATGTTCTTTTGCACATTCACAAACAGCTGCAACACCTGTACTTGATACTGTACCACCATTAGCAAAAACTGATCTAGCACCAACAATGACTTTACCCACTCTTGACATAACAGCAAAGACATGTGTATCTGGAATCACCACTGTATCAATTTTAGCATCTGATAATTCTTTTGCAAAACTATGAGCAACTGATGTTCTATTTGGGAAACATTCAGTAACTAAGACAGTAAATTTTCTTTTTAATCTAGCCTTTAATAAAAATTTTAAAACGGTTTTTGAATCTGGTGTTGGTGTTAATAAAACTTCATTATCATGAATTAAATCAACAGACATAGCTTCTATACCTTCATCTATGTTTGTGATTTCATCTATTAGATCTCTGATACCTTGAATAATTATTGATCTTAAATCATGTTCTTTATGTTGATTACGTTGTCTTGGATTTGCTTGTTTATCATCACTATTATTATTTCTTTCAGCATTTAATTTTTGTTTTTCACCTTCTGTAGTTGATAATAAACTAAACATAGAGGAAATCATTGGAGCATTTGAATCATTTAGACCATCATTTGAAGAAGATTCTGCGATTTCATCTCTTATTATGGCCAATACTCTTCTAATTACATTACCACATGTGAATTCTCTAGGTTGAGCATTGATCAAGGTTTTACCTAATTGCCGTATTTGATCTATCAAATTTTCTGGATTTGTCCATCTAGCAGCTGATACTACTCTCATTAATAATTGACATGTCTCTAATGCAACAACATATGAACCTGAGATTTGACGACGTTTTAGTTTTCTAAAATGATATAACAATAATGTTAGTACTCAGAGGTGATGATCCAGGGGAAAGAATTAGGTAAACTTACTCAATGAAAGAATCTATTTGGAAATTTATGTCCTTTGTTTGTGAAGACATTGTTTTAGGTATTTAGAAAAACTTTCTTTATTTCTTTGTTTTGTATGGTTCAAAAATGTGTAATGAACGATGAGTCTATAAAAAAAAATTAAGTGAAGAAAAAAAAAATACGTGAAGAAAATGGCAGAATTTAATTGGGGGTAACATTTCAAAATTTCCGGCCAAAACGCTCTTCTAGAAATTTTGGTGAAGTTTGCTTTATTTTAATGGTTAAATCATTTTACGTTTTAAGAAATTATATAAGGAATTAGTTTGATTTGGAGTTGTTGCTGGTGATTTATACTCATTAAAAGATTCAGAAGACTACTAAACATTTAAAAAAGGAAAAACAGAAAGGATTACCAAAGAGATCATACACAATTTGAACTAAGAATGATTCCAAAGAGAAGAATACTGACAAAAGAAGACATGGCCCTATGGGGTGAGTCTGAAACTTATAATGAAATTGTTGAATTTGTATCTGACTTATCATCTTCTGTTAGAGGTTTAACAAATGATGAAGAGACAACTGTTAGTGAACAAGCACAAAATATATTAAACATTCTTGATGAAGTAATAACAATAATAAAGAATCATCCAGTTAAAGATAAAGTAAGTTCAAGATTTGGTAAACCTGAATTTAGAGATTTTTATGATGATATTTCAGTACATTCAAAAGAACTTTTATCTGTATTAAAATTAAATGATGAAGAAGTTGAAGAAATATCAATTTATTTTAATGAATCATGGGGGAATAGAACAAGAATTGATTATGGTTCAGGTCATGAATTAAACTTTATTGCATTCTTATTATGTTTAAAGAAATTAAACATCCTTCAAAATGATGATTTTGCAACCATTGTTGTAAAAATATTTAATAAGTATATCAAAGTTATGAGAATTTTACAAACTGAATATTGGTTAGAACCTGCAGGTTCTCATGGTGTTTGGGGTTTAGATGATTATCATTTCTTACCATTTTTGTTTGGTGCTTCACAATTAGCTACTCATAAACATTTAAGACCAAAATCAATTCATAATGAAGATCTTGTTGAAATGTTTCATAAGAAGTATATGTATTTTGCTTGTATTTATTTTATAAATTCTGTTAAAACTGCTTCATTGAGATGGCATTCACCAATGTTAGATGATATCAGTGGTGTTAGAACTTGGTCCAAGGTAAGTGAAGGTATGATTAAGATGTATAAAGCAGAAGTTTTGGGGAAATTACCTATTATTCAACATTTCTTCTTTGGTTCTATTTTAAAAGCACCAGAAGGTTGTTCACCAGAAAGACATGATGATCATGATGAATCAAGTTGTGGACATGATCACAGTTCTAAAGACAATGATCCAGAAGAAGGATTACCTGTTCATCAACACAGTTGGGCTGATTGTTGTGGTATCAAGGTTCCTAGTGCCATTGCTGCTAGTCAAATGAGAAATTCAGAGAATCCAAGACCAATCCCATTTGATTAATTTATCTTTATTTCTCTATATCCATCTAATAATATTACATCAATACTCTTTTATATAATGATTTTCTAATGTTTTAATTTATGATTGTTACGATATTAATTTTTGACGTAGCTTACAGAAGATAAATAATTTTCAAAAATAACTAATCGTGATCATTAAAAGGAATATATCTATTTGATTATGGAATATTATGCCTGTATCTTACTATCTGACTCATTATCTTCATTCAATATTTGAGGAACACTTTTTAAAGAAATTGAAAATAGATTATCAACGATTGATTGTGAAAAATGATCAATATCAATATTTGAATTTGAAAAAGATGAAGAATTCATACCTTGAGCAGATGGTGTTGCAGGTGTATAAACTGATGGTGTATTGGGTATTGTCTTATTTGAATTGTTATTTTTACTGTTGTTTGCACCTGTATTGTTACTGTTTGTAGAATCTGAAGCATTATTAAGAGATTCAAATTTATAAATATGACCATCAGAAGGAGTAAATTGACCCAACATTTGCATTTTATTCATTGCAGATTTTAAATTTAGAGCAGAACTTAATAATCTCATTGATAGAATATCTTTAGCTAATGGTGACATATAAATATTTGCACCAATTACATAGTAATCTGATAATGGAACAGTCTTTGTAGCAGTAATTCTATTTTGTTTTCTAATGATCCAAAAATCTGGTTCTCTCTTGTATAATATTATGAATTCAATACCTGCCATTTTCTTTAATTCGATTTCCATATTCAGTGAATTTAATTGAATATTTTCATTAAATTGAGATTGCATTTTAACAACTTGGTTATTTGATGTTCTATCAAAGAATGGTGATTGGGAGAAATATTCCAATACGTTTTCTGTCCTCAGACCAAAAGCCTGTATCCATTCTGGTGACTTCCATTGCAATTCATCTAAAGGAGTATTATCTGTCATATTGATTTGATGATTTGTGTTAATTTTGTTTATACTTTTGTGATATTTTCTGTTTTCTGTTTTTCTTCATATAAAAAAAAAAAAATTGCCACCGAAATTTCTCCAACTAAAATTTAAACCACAACAAAAAATCACAAAACTACTTTCTGAATATTCAGCAATCTTGAGAAGTATTTAACCATGTCTTCATCACAACAAGATACACAGTCTCATGATGATGCTAAATATGTTCAGATAGCTACACCCAAGTCTCCAAATTCAGAGGGTGGGCATTCTCCTAATAGTATGATTGTTATTGATCAAAGTACGGAAAATGAAATAAAACAAAAAATCATTAATGAAATAGATATAGAAATCCTTTTGAAACATCGTGAAGTTGGTCTAATCAGTAAAGAGATTGAAAAAGTAGAATCTCAATTGAGTATATTACAAAAGATTCATAGTGATCAGGATTATTCTACATATTTGAAAAATTTAACTGATTTGAAAAGAAATTTGATAAGGGATCATTATAGTCAAAATGAATTTGATCCATTTACGCCCAACTATTCAAATGGTTCATTCAATAATGGTATAAAGAAACATCCTTATAATACAAGAAAATCAGCATCTGATGGTGATCCAAGAGTTCCTCCAAGAACTTCTTATGGTGGATTAAGACCAGTTATTGATTCAAACGGTAATAAAATTTGTGTACATAAAAGATCAGATAATGTGATAGTAAAGATAATTTGTCCTAAATGTTCAAGAACAGACTTTGGATCTGCTCAAGGTTTTTTAAATCATTCAAGATTGGCACATCAAGTTGAATATAGAAGTCAAGATCATGCAGCTTTAATGTGTGGTTTTGTTTTACCTGATTCGGAGCAAGATGAAAAGGGGTTAGAATCATTAATTAAAATAAGAGAATTAAATGTTGATCCAGATAGAACTTTAGCAAATGTTGAATCAAATGAACCAGCTGTTGAACCTCTTAAGAAAAAATTAAAAAGAAAGAATTCAAGTGAACCAAGTAATAATGATTTTGAAAATGGTGAAAATGGAAATATTTCTTCAAATTCAAATAATCATGAACCTTCATCTTCATCATATTTAGAAAAATTATATCTTAAAACAGGTCAAGGATCAAATAAACATAAGAGATCAAATTCAAAAAATTCAAATCAAATAACACCATCACCAGAAAATTTCAGAGATTTAGTAGATGATGTTACAGATGAAAGATCATCTCCTGTTACTATTCTTGATGAAATGATTGAAGATTCAGATGATGATGTACAATTACTGTCTATGACTGCAACTAATAGCCAATTCAAGAAGGGTCATACTAGAAGAAAGAGTAGAGGTGGATTATCCTCAATAACAGATTTAGAAAATGATTATAAGGTTAGAACAAGAAGTGCAAAGAATAGTATTGATGAAGAGGATAAAATTAAATCAGATTCAAATGTAACCAAACAGGTATTACTAGTAAATAGTGCAACACAAGTCAAATTCGCAGATCAACCAGTTTATGATGATTATGATTATAATTTAAGTGGTGATTATAATAAGATGACTTCTGCACAAAGAAGAAGAATACCATCTATTGCAAAACCATTAAGAACAAGAAGTAAAAGTTCAAGAGAGAACTCAACTTAGATGGTTTTATATTATCTGTAAATAAAATGAAATGATTTCAAAGTCATTAAACTATGGACAATTAAAATTATTACAGGAGGAAGTGTAAAAATTCAACTATATGAAGGAAATTATAAAAGAAAAAATCTAAAATTAAAATTAACAACCTGTGTATTATATTTCTTTAGTTAAAATAAATGGTATTGTATTAGAATTATCCCATTATATACACAATGTAGCTCTATAAAATCCCAAAGTCATTGTAATTTAAAAAATTTATAATAAACCAGCTTTCTTAAAGACTTCTTCAGTCTTATCTAAACTTTCTAATTGTTTTAAATCTTGTTCAGTACCAAATCTTTGACCATTAAACCAAATAGTTGGAACCCATTTTCTACCAGCGATTTGAGTAAAAGCTTTTTCTAATTCAAAAGCTTCTCTTTGATCTGGTAATTTATCTAATTCTAAGATTTCAACTTTTGAAGAGACACCATACTTTTTCCAAATGGCGTAGGCATAATGACAATCTGGACACCAAGATTTTGAGATCATGAAGAATTTGTTGTTATCAATATAGGCTTGAGCCTTTTTTAAGTTAGCAGCAGTGGCCATTGTAGATGTTTAGTTTTGATTTATTGGTTTTGTGGTTTTGAAAGAAGTAAAGAATTTTGGAGTAGATTTTTTTTCAACTGCTGAAATCTTTTAAGCAAAGATACTTTTTCCACTATTTTGAAGAAAAATCAACTAGAAAAGATGTCAAAGAATCTAATATACTTTGCTAAGTTCAAAGTCAATGATCAAGTATCTCAATTCTATTAAGTTTGAAGTTAGATTGAATCTTTACTAACAATTTGCTACAGGTATTTTTCAAATCAAAACATAGTTATGCCCTAGTCAATTTAAAACCATTAGTTCCTGGACATGTGTTGGTTGTTCCATTAAGAGTTTGTGTTAGATTAAAAGAATTGACAGAGGAAGAGAGTATAGATTACATGTTAACAATACAGAAAGTTCATAAATTTATTGAAAGTTATTACAAAGCAGATTCTTTAAATATTGCTATTCAAGATGGTCCAGAAGCAGGTCAGTCAGTGCCACATTTACATACTCATTTAATTCCAAGATATAAAGTAAACAATTTTGGTGATAAGATATATTCAATGATGAATGATCCTAGTAATGATATGTTTGAAGGTTTCAGTGATTTCTTTAAGAGAAAAGAGATTAATCAAAAATATAATAAATATGTTTCAACTCCAGATTCTGATAGATTTCCAAGATCTGATGAAGAAATGTTAAAAGAAGCTAAAGAATTAGAAAAGGCAATGGAAGAATTTTACAAAGATTAAAATATTACATTAATATAGATGTGAATTTCTAAATATATATTTACACGTACGTTATTGAATAATATTTTTTTGTTTCTTTGTTTTCATAAAAGATATAGAATATCTAAAGAATGGTGAAAAGTTCATCAAAGTTTGGATCTTCTTCTCTCTTCTTCTTTAATAGAGCATTCTTCTTCTTACCTAACTCTATACCTCTCTTATAGTAACCACCATATTTTCTCTTTCTTACTCTTTCTTCAGCTAATACTCTACCAGCTCTAAAAGCTTCCATCTTCTTTCTAACATAAGTAGCTTGTTGATGGGTAAAACCTTTCTTTCTTAAATCACAAGTCTTACATTCAAAAAGACTTTCCCAAGTTGGGAAGTTTTCAGCTTGTTCAGCTGTCTTTCTACCAATTATTGTTAAAAATGTATTAACATCTGGTACTTTTTCTGTTGGTTCTGGGATTCTTGGATATGTTTTGGCAATCATTATTTCTTTGTTACCATAATATTCATGGTATGCTCTGTGTTGTAGTAGTGATGTGGATAATGCAGAATATGTAGTAGTGGTGGTTATCTTAGGTAGTATGCATAGTCTAGAAGACAATGATGATCTAAATAGAGACAACATTGTTGATTATTTAAATTTCAATATTGAATTTTCAGTTTTAATTTGATGATTTTTATAATTTTATTCAGTTTTTCGAAAAAAAAAAAAAAAGTCGAAAAATTAAACATCCAAACATTTTTAAAAAATCACGTGAATTTATTTTTTTCCTCCAAAAATTCAAAATTAACAGATTTCGAATAAACAAAATTAATTAAACAACATCAACAAAACAACATAGGATCAGTTCTTTTGGAGTCTGTAATCATGACACAAGACTTCCCACTATCTAAACTAATTGATCTTTGTATCAAGAGGAAAGTACCGAAATCAGTATTCATCTCACTGGTCAAACAATTAAACCATAAAAGAACTATCTCAACTGGTGAATATTCACAATTATTGTCAACACAAGATGAATTAAATCCATTACTTATATCATATATCCCTGCAATTGCATTTGCTGATCAATCTACTGTTTTCAAATTATCAAATTTAATTACAAATCTAACATTTGGATCCGTCTCAAATCAAATATTATTGTTGAACTCTTGTACAAATGAATTGTCACATTTAAAAACTTTACCTTTCAACTCATTTGAAATCAATGATATCATGTCTTCATTCAATCATTACATTAAACATACCCTAGAAATTCAACATTCAACAGAATATGCAAATCAATTATTAGAATCTTTAGCTTCATTATTGATATCATTTATGTCCAAATTAACTCTTGAATTATCATCCTCACAAGATCATAGTGATTCATTAATAACTTTTACAAATGAAATGAAACATAAAAATGCACATTTAGCAGAACAATTGGAAAGTAATATTAATAAATCAATCAAGAAAACATCACTAATTGGAAATTCAGCACACATAAACAGTACAAATAATTCAATCTTAAATACATCTACAGGTTTATTAAGTCATTCAACATTTTTAAAATCAAATAAATTAGCAAAATTCCTTTGGTTAAGTAATACAATTGAAAATTGGAATACATGTTCAGAAAATTTCCTATTATGTTTTGAACAATTTATAAAAGTTAAAACAAACCAAAATATATTGAATGAATTATTAATTTCTTCCTTTGAAGTTTTATCAAATGCTTATCAAACTAATGAACCAAACTCTTTATATGTTAGAAATTGCAAATTATTTATTATTAAGAAATTACCTTTATTAATCAAACAATTAAACATGAAAAATATTGAACCTGCTTTATTAAATAGCATTCATTTAGTTGATTCTAAAACTATAAAAATTATAAAATCAATTTCTACTCAAGATAATGATCCTACACAGAACAGCACAACTACAAGTTCAGGTAACTCTGCAACTGATCTTAATATGACAAATGGTATGGATGATGATGATATGTTTTCTTCTTTCCCATCAACAAGTGTTGATATCAGACATGATTTCTTAAGAGCTTGTATTGCATTAAATTTAATAACACCAGCTACATATTCATCAATTCTGAAAGAAGATGCAGGTGTTGATAGTCGACCAATGCCAAAAGATGATCAAATATTTGTTGGTAATAGTCTCCTACCTTTAAACATTATGAGTGAATTACATAGAACTTTATTAGATATTAATCCAGAATTTATTTCTTTAGAAGATTCAGGTTTATTAGAATTCTTTACATTAATTGAAGAATTTCAAGGATCAAAACAAGTTGAAATCTCAAATATTATTTATAGTCAAATTCTTGAAATGATTGCAAAAGATGATATAACACATCTTTATAGATTAATGTTAGGTCTTTGTGTTCTGCCAAATTCTTTACATGCAGTTATTTTCCATCTTTCACCATTAAAAGTATTAAGACCAATAATGAGATTATTAGATAATTGGGATAAGAGATCACATGATGAAATTGAAATGGATACTGATAGTAATTTTCAAGATGATTATTTATCATTTGGTTGTTTGTTGCTATCTTTTATGAATATTGTTAAACATTTCAACATTTCATTATACCAATTATTAACCTTAAAAGAGAATATCAATGATAAATCTTTTTGTATTGATTACTTGTTATCATTAGGTACAGATATCAACCAAGTTACTATTGATGAAAGAAAGAGTAAATTAATCAATGCTTGGATCACTGCATTATTTGATTCAGGTGGGATTTCAGATGATTTAATGAGTTCATCTTCTGTTCAAGATTGTTTTGAAATTTTCCCAATTATTTTTCAACAAGCTTTTATCAATTGTAAACAAGAAGTATTAGATATTGAAACTGTAAAAGGTGGTTTAGAATATTTCTTACAACCATTTTTATTAAGTATGATAGTTGGTATATTTGCATGGTCTGAAAATTATTTATGGAGACTAAAAGATGATTATGCATTAGTCAATTTAGTAAAGACATTGATTTATCCATCCCATTTAAGTAGTGAATCAGTTCATATTCATAAAATGGCAATGTCATTATTCAATCCAACTTTGTATCACTTATTCTTTGTTATTGATAGAAATTTTCAAGCTGCTGTTAGAATTGATCCACTAATGTTAGAAAGTTTAAGTTCAACAAAGACAACTAGACCAAGTTACTCAATTTTTGAAATAAGTCCAAGTAAGACTTACATGAATACATTAGCACAACAATTAAAGCGCAATGGTACAACCATAGAAAATACAGCTTCTCCATTAGTGCTATTACATGAACAATTTCAATCATTATTCAGTTGGAATCAAGCAAATGCTCCTCCAAAATATGATTTCCAATTATTCCCAACTGTTGTTGAATTAGTTGGTGAAAATACAGTTTTTGAATTCTTTATCGATTTTATACAATCTGCACAAATTTCAGGTTCTAAGAATATTTTACAATATATTGAATTGGTTGCATTCATAATTACTACTCGTTATGTTGGATCAAATATTAAATTTAAAGAAGTTTGGGTAAATTCTTTAAGATCACAAAATTTATCAGGAATTGATTATCAAATCAAGATTAATCCGATTTATAAGATGATGAAATGTGTTATTGGTTATAAGAAATTTGTTAATGAAGGTATTAAACAAGAAATTGTTCAAATATTGAACGATAAGATGATTGAAATTGCACAAACTTGTGTTGCTCTAAAGAGTCCAATTTAGAAAAGTAATGTACGCTTAAACAAATTATTTTTGATGATTATTAATGTAGAGTTTTACAGAGTTAATAAGATAAATAATTTTTTAAAAAACATTCAAAACGAACAATTGTCCTGTTAATATTGAAATAACTAACTAAAAAACTTTTCCACCTTCTTCTTTTTTTTTTTTTATTTGTTTCTATAAATCAATTTTAGATCTAATAGGTTATTGGGTTAAAGCTTTAGATTTATCAGCATCAAAATTACCTTCACCTTCATGGTACATATCTTCAATATTTGACTTCTTACCTTTTTTAGATTCAGCTCTATTTAATTTCTTCAATCTTCTTTCTTCTTCAGCAATTTGTTTATTCTTTAAAACTTGATCAGCAGCTTCATCATCCAATAACCAAAATGCAACTTCTCTTGTTGGTTTTTGGAATCCAACTGGTTGTTGTTCAGCAGACTTACCTTCCATAACAACTTGTTGAACATGTTCCTTTTGCTTAGCACGATCTCTCATTCTTTCTTCAATAGTACCCCGTACTAATAATCTATAAACTGTAACTTGACGAGTTTGACCTAATCTATGTGCTCTATCCATAGCTTGGGAATCAATAGTTGGATTCCAATCAGAATCATAAAAGATAACTGTATCAGCAGCTGTTAAATTAATACCTAAACCACCAGCTCTTGTTGATAATAAGAAGACAAAAATTTCAGGTCTTGTTTGCCAATCATTAACCAAATCACGACGATCATCCAATTTAGAAGAACCATCCAATCTAATATATTTATATTGTCTATAAGTCAAATATTCTTCCATTAAATCCATCATTTTAGTCATTTGGAAATAAATCAAAACTCTATGATCATTTTGTTTTAATTCAGGTAATAATTTATCTAATTTTGCTAATTTTGTAGAATCTGTAATAAATCTATTCATCGATGGCATTCTTATAGTTGAATAACCTGCTTTATCATTAATTGCAGGTGGTAACATTTCAGCTTTTGGATATTTATCAATTGGAATCTTCTTATTTATCAAATCTAATTGAACATTTAAAGATAATGGTGCTAAAGCTTGTTTTACCTTTGGATTAAATAATTCATTCTCCTTATCATTATAAAAAGTTTTATCAAGACATGTAATTTCAACTGGTGGAGCATTAGCCTTTTGAGAACCTTGAGAAATATCTTGAACATTAATATAATCTTGATGATAAATTGTAGTTTTAATTTCCTTCAATTCAATTGGAATATCTTTTGTTTTAAAAATATTGAAAAGATTTGATTTATGTTGTTTCACTTCATCATCTTCTTTATTATTGATATTATCACTATCTGAATATGTTCTTAAATCAATTGTTCTTTCTAACAGACTCTTTCTACTTATTCTAGTAACATCATTTGCAGTATAATCAGTAAACTTTAACCAACTAAATGAATCATTCTCTTGTGAATTTTCATTAATATACTTTGGATTCCAGATATTTAATAAATGATTTAATGTACTATTATAACTGGCAAGATCATTATTTGAAGATGGAACTAATAAATCTCTATAAACCATTTTTGGTAATTTAAATTCAATTTGATTTTTTGAAGAATATGATAAATCTAATTGATTTGTTTCTCTTAAAAATGAACCAGTTTCAGCAAATTTAGCAAATGAAAATGCACTAGTAACATCAGCTCTTTCAAATAAATCAGGATGATTACAAACTTTTCTAAATTGCATAACCAAATTAATCAAAGATTGATTACTATCATCAGAACCACTTGTTGCCTTTTCAATCAAATCCATAATTGAAATTTGTGATTTAAGCATCTTATATAATTTTTGTTGTCTATTAGTTAAATCACAATATAGATCAATTTCAATTTTATCACCTAATTCAGATTGAACATTCTTCTTAACACGACGTAACATAAATGGTTTCAAAATGACATGTAAACGACGTAATTGTTGTTCATTTAATTCAGTATTAGATTGTGCATGAGCTTCAATATCTTTTGAGAACCATTCACTAAATTCATCATGACTATCAAATAATGAAGGCATAATAAAATGTAATAAAGCCCATAATTCTTGCATAGAGTTTTGAATTGGAGTACCAGTTAAAAGTAATCTATTACGACATTGTAAACCTAATAAAGCTTTCCATCTTGATGATTGTGATGATTTAATGGCTTGAGCTTCATCTAAAATCATATATTGCCATTTAACTCTTTGGAAATATTGAATATCAGCAACAATTAATTGATATGAAGTAACTAAAACATGAAATGGAGAATCTTTTGTATAAGTAACTTGTTTTCTATCCCAAAACTTTCTTAAAACTTTACGATCTTTTGCATTACCCCAATATGGTAAAACTTTAAAATCTGGAACAAATTTAGCAATTTCTTGTTGCCAATTATGTAAAGTTGAAGCTGGTGAAACAACTAAGAATGGACCCCAAATGTTATGAGTTTCAGCAAGATAAGATAAAACAGAAATAGATTGAACAGTTTTACCTAACCCCATTTCATCTGCTAAAATACCATTAATACCTTGATCATATAAATTAGCTAACCAATTCAAACCTTTAATTTGATATTCTTTTAATGTACAACTTAATAATTTTGGTTGTTCAATTGTAATATCACCTAATGAAGTTGGGTTTTGGAAATTCAAATCATCATCATCAATATTAACTTCTTTTAATTCAGCATTAGTATCTTTTCTATCAAATTCTTTGGCTCTTTGTTGAGCTTCCATTAAAGCATTTTGAGCATTTGCAGCAGCTGTTTGTCTTAATTCATCTTCATTATCAGAATCAAAATCAATATCATTAAAATCAGTTCTTTGAGCATCAGCTTCAACATTTATATCATCATTAGCACTTGGTTTTTTATTTGGATCAGCAGTACCTTCTAATTCATCAGTTTTAATCTTTTTACCAATGAAATGAGAATATAATTCAGTTTGAGTAATAAGGAAATTTAATTTTCTTGCTTGTCTTCTGCTTTCTCTTTCTTCTTCTTCTTTCTTTGCCTTTTCAACAATTTCTCTTTCAGCCTTCTTTCTTAATTCACGTTCTTCTCTTTCATTACGTCTCCAGAAACTAAACATTTCTCTCATACCTCTTCTAGCTTTAGTTTGTAAATCTTTTTGTGATTTATTTGTTCTAACTTGCCATTTCTTAGCTTCTCTTGCACATAAAATAGCAGTCTTTCTAAGATTAACCATTTTTGTTTGAGTAACTTGTTGAACCAATCTATGAATCTTTGGTGCATCTTTTCTTGATAAATCTTTCCAAATTGTGAAATATGTATTATCATATTGTCTTTTAATAGCTCTCATTTCTTTAGCATTCATCTTTGGTTTGACAGGTTCTTTCTTTACTTCTTGAGAAGCAGGTTTAGTAGCTGTAGTTGTTGATGATGTAGTAGTAGCCTTAGAATTCTTAGTAGTATCAGCTTCTTCTTTAACTGTTATATTCTTGTTATTTGTAGTTGCTGTTGTACCATTAGCAGATTTTTCAGCTTCTATTTCAGGTTTCTTTCTTGTTCTTCTTCTCTTTACAGGTAATGGACTTGAAGCTAATGAATCTTTACTATTAGCCAAAGTAGCAGTACTTGTTGCTTGTTTCTTTGAACTACCAGTTGCTGGAGCAATTGGAACTAAACCATTTGAACCATTATTTGATTTATCTTTACCATTTGAAGCTTTATTATTTGGACCTTCAGAATCAGAAGTTCTTCTCTTTCTAGTTCTTCTTTTATCAGTTGCTGGTGTTGAAGTTGTAGTATTTGAAGAACCATTTGTGCCATTAGTTGGATGATCATTAGATTCAGTTATATTTTTATGTCTATTAAGTATTGAACATTTTTTATGAACTTCTAAATTAGATAAAGGTTTAACAACTCTTTTTAATTCTAATAAATCATGAGAAGATTTATTCAATAAATCTAATTGAGCTTCATTTATTGAATCCCAATTGTTTGCTCTCATTGTAAGAA
The DNA here is from genome assembly GCA_030563805.1 of Ruyongia namnaoensis. Classification (NCBI taxonomy): domain Eukaryota; kingdom Fungi; phylum Ascomycota; class Saccharomycetes; order Phaffomycetales; family Wickerhamomycetaceae; genus Ruyongia; species Ruyongia namnaoensis. Next base: position 26,864 of record JAJMKA010000022.1, read on the forward strand.
TATCCATAGTAGCTAAATGAGCTAAATTAGTTCTCATTAAATCAAGATAATATTGTTTTTCTTTTAAATGTTGTGGTTGATTTGCCTTTACTAATTCATCAAGACATTCATCTCTTGTCATTGGCGCTATTTGATCTAATATATTATGATGATTTTGTATTTGAACTTGAGGTTGAACTATAGGTTGTTGTACAACAGGTTGTGATATTGTTGTTGTTGGAGTTGAGTTTTGTTGATTTTGTGGTATTAGGGATTGTGGTTGTTGTTGAATATTTTGATGTTGAGAAGTGATATTGTTATTAATTGGCAAATCAACGATATCGTGTTTCTTTTGATCTGAATCAGTTGTTGTAGTTTGATCTGGTTCTGTGTTTGTATTTGAGGACTCGTCAGGTGCTGGAGAGGATGATAAAATGGATGATATTGCCATTCTCTAAATAGGAGAAAACCACCAATTGAGTTAGTAAAACAGTGTACAAGTAGAGCGGGTCTCTTTATCTATAAATGAAAAAGATTTCAAATTACAGAGAGTTGAGGTATAGAGAAATACATACAGGATTATGAGGATCCTCCATGATGTGTAAATGTTTTGTTTTCAACTGAATATGTTTGTGTTTGTGTTGTAGAGTTCAGGGTTTAGAATTGTTTAAAGTGGCAATTTTTTTTTGTTTGGACCTTTTCGAACCTCAGCATTTTCTTGTTTTTGGTTTTTGGAGTTTGTACTATTAAAAAAAAAAAATTCTACTTAAAAGATGGTGATTTTTTAAAGAGAGTTTAGGAGATGTTATGTCGTGTTGTATCTACAGTGTATGCCTCTGAATTACAAACTACAACTCTTTCGATATCTCATTTAACGTTAGCCAGTTAAAGACAAGAATTTCACATTACCTTCGAATCTATTTTTTGTCCAATCATTTTTCAACCCACCGGCCCTTCTAATTGATTTGTTTTTTCGTTTTTCTGTTACTTTTTTTTTAAATTTGAGAATTCAGCAAAAAAAAAAAAAAAAAACAGTTCCGAGGGTTAAATTAAGTCACGTGGTTTTAATTCCGACTTTGAAAGAAGAAATTTCTATTTTGTTCCAGATAACATATAAACAGAGTCATCATCACTATAAATTGCATTCAACATCCACATTACTTTTTTGTTGGTTTTGTTACATTAGTTCAATCCAAACCAAATAGCACAAAATGACATCAGAAGTAGAAAACAGACCAAGAAGAGAAGCTGTCATCAGCAGAATCACAAATGAAACTAAAATTCAAATCGCTCTTTCTTTAGATGGTGGTAAGGTCGCTTTAAAAGAATCTATACTTGATATAAGTCATGATGATCACGCTTCTCAATCAACTTCTTCACAACAAATCTCTATCCATACCGGTGTTGGTTTCCTAGATCATATGATCCATGCCCTTGCTAAACATGGTGGTTGGTCTTTAATCATTGAATGTATTGGTGATTTACATATTGATGATCATCACACTACTGAAGATGTCGGTATTGCTCTTGGTGAAGCTTTCAAAACTGCTCTTGGTCATATTAGAGGTGTTAAAAGATTTGGTTCAGGTTTTGCTCCATTAGATGAAGCTTTATCAAGAGCTGTTGTTGATCTTTCAAATAGACCTTTTGCTGTTATTGAATTAGGTTTAAAAAGAGAAAAAATTGGTGATCTTTCTTGTGAAATGATTCCTCATTTCTTAGAATCTTTTGCTCAAGCTGCTCATATCACTTTACACGTTGATTGTTTAAGAGGTTTCAATGATCATCATAGAGCTGAATCAGCTTTCAAAGCTTTAGCTATTGCTATTAAAGAATCAATTTCAAGTAATGGTACTAATGAAATTCCTTCAACAAAAGGTGTCTTGTTTTAAAGAAAAGAAGAATGCATTTTAACTCATAACCATACAAATCCTATAAATATTCAATTCTTATCATTGTACAATTAATTTAATCTTTATTTATTACAGATATTAATGTATTTTAGATTTATACAAAAAAAAAACTTATACTTATTTATTATATATCAAATTTATCGTTTAGAAATAATTGTACAATAACTAATTAGTAAATTTAAATAAAATAGTATTATAATTTCAATCTATATACAAAAAAACACATATACATATATCTTATTTTAAGTTCTTTAATTCATTAATATTTCTTTCTTTGATTTTTTAAACGTTTAGAGAATAAATCAGTTAATAAATCTAATGTATTTGTTAAGTTTGTTCTATCACCTGAACGTCTTGAAGCTGCACCAATAGCATTCTTTCTTGGAACACATGAAGCAGAAATTGAAACTGAACCATCATCAGTTATTTCAGCACTATCAACAACAAATGGAACAACAGTTTCTCTTGCAGCTTTACCGTTTTGACTAACTCTATTTAATTGATAAATTGATGTCTTAACTGGAGTCTTTGCAACAAAACCACCAATACCTGCAACTCTATATTCACTTTCTTCAGAAACTTGTTGTAATATACGACCTGGTACTGAAATTCTATCTATAACACCATTTGGTTTATTTAATAATCTACCTTTTAATTTATATGATAAACCAGCTGTACCAGCAATTGGTTTTGTATGTGATTCAAATAATGATTTTAATGAAAGTTTTTCTTGATTTTCAGATTCTAATTTTAAAAATTCAACAGCTAGACCACGTAATTTAAGAGGATTTAAACCATGTTCTTTTAATTCTAATGGATAATTATTTAATAACCAAGTTTTAAATTTTGGTTTTAAAGCTCTAATTTCTTCTAATTTTTTGTTGAATTTTCCACTTCCTTCATTTTGAGATCCATTAATAGCTTCTAATAAAGTATCTATTTCTTTAATATGAGCAGTTTTAGAGAATAATGGATTTCCAATTTTGGAATCATATTTTAATGGAACTTGTAATTCATTAAACTTTCTTGTTTTATACATATAACTAACATCATATTCAAAATCAACCATACGATCATCATTATCCAATATGTTGTAAATCAAACCATTAGCTCCTTTGTTTACTGGGAATGAGTATTTTAAACCCCAATCTGATCTAACACTTGATCTTTTAGTATTTTGAAGAATTTGATGTGTTGGTTTATAAATGGATTCTTTTAATTGATGAGATTTTGGAACTGAGGCCAATCTGGAGTTTCTCACCAGAGCTATGACTTGTGATTCCATAGTCATATTCTAACAAATGATATATGAAATGAAATATCTATTAAAGAAAGAATATAGAATTCAAAATATAAATCTTTTCTACTTTTCAAAAATTCAATTTTGTTATTTTCATTTTTTTTTCGTCGAACCAAAAAATTTGAAGAAAAAAATGTTACGGACACTACGATTTTTTGTTATTGAACCCACCAATTAAAATACAATTACTACAAACTACAGAGGATTAAAATCTTTTTAGATTAAATATATCAGAAGTATTTGATTAATTAGTCTTTATAATCAATATATTTGTTGTTTTCTTTTAAAAAAAAGTATAGATATAAATCATAAACGTTCATTAATTCGTTTTATTTCTGCGTATCATGAGGAGGGGGGTTTGAATATTAGTATAAGTATTTTGTTTGTTTGTTTTTTTTTTAATAAGCTCAGTGACTATTGGGAACCTATATCATCATTATCATCATTGTTCTTAATGTTTTCATTCTCATTATCATTATCTTCAACATTTGATTGATCTGAAAATTGATCATCAATAACTTGATTTTGAATTTCTTCTTCAGAATTTCCTAAAATAATTGCATTTGGATTAAGGAAATTTCCAGTACTAAAATCTTGAGTTTTAATACCACCTAAAACACAATTATACATTTCTCTTGTCTCTGTTAAAACATTGGTAACATAATTGATCCATTTTTCATCAATTAATTTTTTATAAATTATTTCATTTATTTGATCATCTTCAAATTTTGAACCTTGGAAAATTGATGAAAATTTAACAACTTCTTCAGCAATTAAAATTAAATGACCCATATAACCTAATCTAACTGATGTATTATATTCAGTTTCAAGACATAATCTATATGCATTGATGATTAAATTTGTTATATCACATTTATCAAATAATTCTAAAATTAAATATGGATTATATGATATATCCATTCTACCATTAAATATTTGTTGAACAATATCAAATACAACATTATGCCAAAAATTATTCCATGGAAATTTAACAAACATATCAATAATGGTAAAAATAATTGTTGAATCAATCAATTCAATTTTAAATAAATCACCAATTGTTGGATTAGCTCTTAATTGTGATTGTTTTCTTAATTCTTCTTCACCAATAGTTCCACTATTAGAATCAGCAAGATTATCATCACCAGAATTACCACTCATACTAACATCAGTTGAAGATTCATAAATATTTTCTTCGTCAATATTTAATTCACCATGATCAGATAATTCCATTGGTGTTGTATTTGGTGATATTGTAATATTTTTAGAACTAACAGCAACAGAAGGTTCAGATGTACCACCAATATGTAAATGACTTATATTTAATCTTCCACCAAAATCATCATCATTATCATTTAATAGATGATTTGTATTATTACCATTTAAAAGATGTTCATTATGTTTTATCAAATCATTACCAACATTATTAATAGAATATGAAGAATTTATTGAAATTTCATCATCCAATGCATTCTTTAAATTTGATTCCTTTTGTTTTAAAAATAATTCTCTTTCTTCAATAATTTTTTCTGTTAAATGATTATTTAATAATCCAATATTTGAACAATGTAATAATTCAGCAATTAATTCACAAATTTTAAATCTTTCAAAACCTAAAGGTTCAATTTCTTGATTAATTTGATTTTTAATTCTTTTTGATCTTAATTCTTTATCATTTAATATATCATTAAAATTTTTCAATTTTTCACTAAATTTAAATAACATTCTGCCTAAATAAATTGAATCTCTATTATTTGGAGGATTTGATTCAATTGTAGTATATAATAAATTAACAGAATCATAATCAGAATTATTTTTTCTAATAATTTCAATAATTACACCAACAACAGTTGATAATCCATTACCCATATTTAACATGATTTCAATTATTTTGTCAATTGATTCATCAGCAACTAATTCTTTTGTTAATAAATTTGGACCAATTGTATTACCATCAATTGAAGTATTTGCACTTATAGAAATTAAAGCTTTTAAAAAATCACCACATGATGATTGAATTGAATTTTCATCTTCATTTTCTCTAATTAAATTTAATAATTTTGAAATTAATGATTGTTCAGATAATAATTCTATAATACCTGTTGGTGTATCAACTTTATCAGTTGTTATTATTCTTAAAAGGAAATCCATAATCATTGTTATATTTATATGATTTAAAAATAAATCAACTATATCAGTTAATGATCTTATAAAGTTTAACATTTGATCAGGTCTTGATTCAATCAATTGTTCATTGATTTTAATAAAGAATTGAATAGTTGGTGTTGAATTTTTAATATTTCTTAATTTTAAAAAACTCCACAATTTATTTAATAATTCAGGTTCTTCAACTAAACTTTCAGAAATTAACCAAATTTTACAAGCTAAAATTTCAGAAGCAGAATGAATTCTATTAAAAGTCTCTGTAATTTCATCATGATTTTCATTTTGTTCAAAATTATTCATTGAATTTAAGTTAAATAAATAACTTTCATGTTCTTCAAACCATTGAACAGAATCAATTACAAGATCAACTAAAACTTCTAATACAGAAGGACCTTGAATTAATCTTAATCTTTGTTGTTGTTCAATTAGTGTATTGGTATCTGATTTTGAAATATTGCTGTTGATATTATTTATTAAATTTTTGTTATTATTTGTATTATTATTAACATTAGAATCGTCATTAAAATTGTCATTATCATTATCATTTTTGTTCTTATTGTTATTTGAATCGGTAATATCATCATCACCAATTATCTCTATAGTATCTTTATAGTCATTATTGAATTTTATTTCATCATCGTTGTCATCATTATTTGTAGTAGCAGTAATAGTTATATTTTGTTTATTTACAGGATCCTTCATATTTATATCATCATCAGTTTCAGGATCAATGTAACCAAAACATATAAAATCAATCAACTTATTATTCTGCCTATTTAACTCACCCAACAAATTATTATCATCCAATATTTGATAGACAAAGGCTCTATCTATCTTGATTGTATCCAACGTTGCACCATTGATGTTTAAATCAGAAATATCTTGTTCAGTAATTGGATTCAATGCTGCTTCAGGTGAGCGTTGGTTGGTTTGTAGACTTCTTTTGTAGTCATAAATCCCTAGCAACCTTCCTATGTTTGAGGAGGTGCTGCTCGACTGCCCAAATGGCCAAAAAGACATAATTGAGACTACTCTTGGTTGAATATTAAACTATCTTTTTGTTGGAAAGGCAGTCAAATATTGGTGATTTTTTGGTTTTTTTTTTAATTTTTTGGCGACATCGAAAAAACCGTCACCCGCAAAAAGTGGATTCCTGCAAATGGAAATTTTTGAAAGGTTGAGCCGTTGCTGCTGGTGAAGCTGGTGAAGGAAGCGTTGGAGATGGTGATATTCAATGTATGTTCAGCTGCTGTCTTCCTGAGTTGATGTTGCTACAGGCTTTCATCTCAGTAGTAGTGTTTCTAGCAAAACAAGAGGGCTAGTTATAGGCAATTGAGAAGTAATAGAACAGAAATTATGAAATTGTTGCTCCTTCTATATATATCTAATCTTCAAACTATCTCTGTCTTTAATACAATACATCAGTCTCTCTAGATCACCTTCAGTAACAATGGCTAGAAAATCCAGATTCAACAAACAATCATATGTTCCAATTGATACTTTGCTTGAAAAGTCTTCTAAATCAAACCATATTCAAAACACATATCTATTGAAGAAGTTCCCATTAGAAATCATTTATGGTATTCTTTCTAACTTGGATAGAGTCTCTGATATCAAATCATTGATGAAAGCTTTGATTGAAAAAAGTTATGATGATATAGTGTTATTAGCTGATACACATACAAGTTCAACTATAAATGATGATTTAAATCAATTAAAGAATGGTATTTGGAATACTAATTTATATTCATTCTATGATATATCAGATGATGAAGTTTCATCAATACAAGAGTTGGAGAATTTTATTCAAACTTTTGATAAACCTGTTACAACTTCATTTATAGAGAGACAACGAGTATTTCTTTCTTTGGATAAGACAATCTTCAAATTAGATTTACAAAATATTGGCAGATCAAACTCCAGTGTTATTTCTGTTGAATCATTATTCTTAACAACTTTTAAACTCACTGACTCAATAATTGATTTCACAAAATATTACCTACCAAGACTCACTAATCTTACAATTAAAAATGTTCAGTTCAAAAACCTCAAAAATATCAACAAAGATTATTTACCTAAACAGTTAAGAGCCATTTATATTGATGATTCAAATTTCAAAGAGTTTTATGATATATTTGAGAATTCATTCGAATATATTGAGAAATTGGTGCTCTATAATACTAAGGCTTACTTAAAACCTTTGACTAATTTTGATGCTCAAAAAGTAACTACAGAATATGAAAAGTTCCAAAAGATGTATCGTTCATTAGAAAAGTTTGAAACTGAACGTAATTCAGGTTTTACAGAAAGTGGTAATTACCTCTCGGTGGTTTATACAGGAGATACAGATAATTCTGGTTTTAACTTTGAAATGGATAATTTTAATATGTTGAACAGTTGGTCTGCTCTAGGTGGTGAATTGTGTCATAGAATTGTACAAGATTTATTTATGAACTTTAGAATAGATTCTCCGTATAAACAAGATTTTACTAGAGACTCAGGTTCCTTCGTCAAATTTGATGAAGATTCAGAGAATAATTGTTCTGTGGGTATCAACTTTGATTATTTTGATAAATTGCTTTTGAAATTTAGTCATATTTATTGTGCTAAATATGGTTATAATTTAGAGTTCCATGATGACATTGGTGATAAAGATCAAGTTATTGTCTTTCAATCCAAATTTGATAAATTTGATTCTTCATATTTTACAAAAGGCTGTGTTTGTCATAATCATCAAATTCAAAAATCAACGAATACATGGGGTTATAAGAAAACCACTCTTGAAGCTAAATTGAGATCTTCTGAAACATCTGACTATGTTTTGGGATTCTTTGATGATGTTACAAGTTTACAATCACATTTAAGACAAGTTTGGTACAATTCTGAAATTTTGGCTAAGCATATGAAGCGATGGGAACTCGAATCATTTTCATTGATTGTCCCTAGAGGTATAATGGTAGAGCAAAGTCAAAGTATTGAAGAAATTAAAACCACTTTTTCTGGTGTAAAGTTTCCTACAAAATTTACTATTTTTGGAAGTGTTTTAGATGAACAGTTTTTAGTCATGCTTGATAAAGTAACCAACATTTTTGATAAGCATTCTAATATGCTCTTCATAGGAACACATATGTATGATAACCAGATCTTAATGTCAATTGATCATAAAAATATATTAAGTTACATCCATTGTTTAGATTTGAAAGAATTGCTTCTTGATTGGGGTCTCTCTCAGAATAGTAATGATTCAAAAAGGTCAACAATGTGTTATTATTTCAATGAGAATGAAAGTCAATGGCAAGCTTTAACGCACGTATATATATATCATGAGGAAAATATCTATTTCAATGAGGATTCATTAGCTGGTCTTTCTAATCAAGATGCCTCTTGTAACGTTGAATTTGACTTTGATAATCGTTATCTCAAAGCTACAGATGCTTACAAGAAACCCATAGTAATCACTTTAAGAAATACATTGAGTTTGATATCAGCAGAAGGTTATGAGTTATATAAAGATCTTAGTCAGTATAGATCACCAAGAGTATTTATCAAAGGTAAGTCAAAGCTCTCTAAAAGAAAGAACCCAGATCTTATGTATGATGAGGAGGCAATGCTTCAGATGCGTGTAAAAGGGTTTGACATAGAAGATAGAGTTAAGGGTGGCTTCAGTAGTGCTTCTATGGATGGATTATGGGGTGGTTATTACGTTTATTAATAATTATGATGTATGAAGTTCGTTTATCATCATTAAAAAATTTAGCAACTAAATAAATAACAATACATCTTATAATTTGGAATGTCCTTTTCTACAATAGTGTAACATGTTGCGAATTATCAATCTACTAGTGTAACACCTCTTCATTGGCAGATGTGTCAATAAACACTGCTTATTGTTCTATGGTTTTGTGGAGAGAAGTAAATCTAATATTTTTTGATTTTGTAAACTTTACACAAAAAAAATCTACTTCTATAAATTATTATAAAAACCAATATCAATTTTTTTCTAAAAATCTTCTTGTAGTTTTTAGTCTGTACGATACATTCGTTTTATTAAAGTTACAGATTATTCTTCCGCTAATTAATATTCAGCTTTAATACTACTCCCTATTAAAATCTACTTTATTATCAACTAGATTATTTCCTAGTTTTATCAATTACAAAATTGCACATTCCACTAGTTCTGTGTCTTTTTTTTTTATTAATTCAATATTTCAGTTTGATTAAATCATCTATTGTTTATTGTTTGGTTATTACTTAATTTTTATCATTAATTTATCAATTTTCAAATATCAATTTGAATATTATTTCTTGGTGCTCAAAAATACTTTATCATCTGTTTTTTACTTTAGTATCTGTTTTAGCAACTGCTTCTTCTTGTCCAAGTCAACTATTTTAATTTAAATTCCACAAATGGTTCTGCATTCAAATTGCAATTCTCAAGAGAAATCTAAAGGAAATTCTAGAGGAAAATCATCAGATAAATCAAGAAATAGTGATAAAAATTTATCTAAAAAACAAGCAAAACTGAATATGAATAAGGGTCAGAATAAGTTAAACAAAAATTCCATCAAATCAAGAAACAAAGATACAAATCCAGCAACAACTAATGGTAAATGTTTACATGGTACACCTGCTGATGACCGTTTTAGACCAATAAAAAAGATGTCTGAGAAAATGTATCGGTTTGTTAAAAACAATGATAATCAAGATGAATATTCATTTGATGTTAATGACACAACCTCTTTATTTTCATTCATGAGAAAAATGAATTACTCAAATTGTGGTTCAAACAAGAAGAACCTGAATATCAATGGTAATTCAAAAGCAAAAGGTCAAGATTTAGGCCAAGGGAAGGTTAAACAAAATGATGCTCGTCGTAATAGACATTAGTTTGACTTATTTAACATATAAATTATGAATTTTGTTGGTTTTATGATGCTTGGTAAAGATGTTCATATTATTTAACATGTAATGGTACAATTTCATCATTAAACTATGAGATGTATGTAATTATGAATATTATTATTTGACCTGAAATATAATCAGAAAATTCTATAATGTAGCACCAGCAACGATGTTCAAAAGCAGATATCTGTAATAGTAAGTACACCAACGATCTAATGTAGAATCATTGTAATTTTTAAAGTAAATTTCCAGCATTTTTCTTCAATTGAACCTTTGTAATTTGGAAAATATTGATTAGAAGCATCTATAAGTGAATGTCAATTGTCAAACTGATATCTATCATCTTAGATTTATAACTTATAATATGTGAAGTTGATAAATTTGAAGTTTTGAACTGGAAACTAATTTAAATTTTAAAGGTGGCAAATTTTTTAAATATTAAGCGCCTAAAATTGAAATGGGGGTAACACATTTGGCTTATGTAATCCACTATTTCCCAAAAATAAAATGAAAACAAGAAGAGAACAGGCAGACATAAAAGAGATAACTAAATTCACTACTGAATCACACTCCCATCAGTTAATATACGATGCGGTTCTTTAGTATACTCAAGAAAATTATATTGATTCTTTCTCTAGCATATGTTTTTCAAATAAACTCAAAAAGATTTGAACCATTAAAGGAATATGTTGAAAATAATATCCCATCATCAGTACAAAAGATTAACAATGAATTTATTTTACCAACTTATTTACAAGTAAAAGGTTCAGTATCAGATATATATTATGAACATATTGATCAAAAATTGAAAGAGAATGATATCTTTGAAAAATATGATGTCTATATTTCCAAAAATATAAATCCAATAATTATTAAAATTGATTTATTGATAAAAGAATATAATGATAAAACTATTCAATTTATTCAAAATTCTTATATTACTTATGAACCAATGTTAAATAAATATTATTTAATAATAAAATCAAATGTCAATACTTATTCAAAAATTTCTTTAGAATATTTAAAGATTTATTCATCAACAATTTTATCAGAATCTAAAACACTTTTAAATAAATTTAATTATTGGTTTCAAAATAAAGCTTTACCAACATCAATTAAATTTTATAAAGAACAACAACATTTCTTTTTAACTAAATATAATGAATCAGAATTAGCAAATAAAATTAATAAATTTTATAATGATAATTTAAAAACTTATATTGATGAAATTTTAACAATTTTAAAAAAATATTATAAAATTTTAAAAATTGATGAATTTATCTTAATTTTAAAAAAATATTATAAATATTTAAAATTTGACAAAATTATTGAAGTTAGTAAAGATATTGCTTTAATCTCTTGGTATAATGTTAAGGAACAATTAGAAGATTTAAAAAAATTGAAGTTTCATCCAATTCCTGAAGTTAAATTAACTACAATTTCATCAAAATCTGAAACTTTTTCAACTACATCCATTGAATCAGAAACTATTACTACTATTTCAACTGCTGAAGAATCAGAAATCATTGTTGATGAAGATGAAGACTATGAAGATGATGAAGAACCAGAAACAATTACAATGACTGTTTTAGAAACAATGACTGTTCAAATTCAAGAATCAACTACAACTATTCAAGAAAATAATTTAGATATTCAAAAATCTGAAGATCAAAATAATGAAATTATTGAAAAACAATTATCATTAGCTGAAGAAGTTGCAACTTGGAAAGAATTTATTGAAAATACTGTTCAATCAATTTTTGAAAATTTTGATTCGTCATTAGAAGAAACTTCAAATGAAAAAATTGAAGAAATTAGAGGGAAAATTACAACACAATTACAAGATTTATCAAATACTTTACAACAAGATTATCAAAAAATAAATAAAATTATTTTAAACATTAATTCAACAACAGAAATTTTAGAAACTGGTGAAGAAGTTAACGTTGATATCAATGGTAATGTTTTAGATCATAAAGTTGGTCGTCAAGAATTTAGAGATATTTTAAAAGAAGCTAGAGAAAAATTACCAATCATTTCTGAAAAAGTTAATGATATCTTAAGAGATTTCGCTAAAGATTTTGATAAAGTTGTTCAAGATGAAAGAAGTCTGGTTGTTGATATTTATGAAGAATTTGCTGAAGTAGCTATTAATGAATTTAGTAAAAAAATGATGTATTCAACTTATTTTGAATCAACTCAAAATAATGAAAATGTTGTTGATGAAAATGATGATCAACAACAAGTTTTAGATTCAAAAGATTCATCAGCTAATTTTAAAGATTGGAAAGAATATATTAAAGCTAAAAATTATTTAATTAAAAAGAGAGAAGATTTAATTAATTTAAAACCAACTCTTCAAGTCATTACTAAATTCCAAAATGATATTAAATTAACATTAAAGACTTTACATGGTGAATCAACAGCTTATTTTGATATTTTAAGAGCTCAAGCTAATCTTGCCTTCCAAGATCGTGAAAAGAGAGAAAGAGATGAATTAAAGGCTTTAGAAGATTCTCAAAAAGAAGAAGAAGAAGCAACTGCTGTTGTTGAAGAAGATGTCACTGATGAAATCCCTGTTGAAACTGAAGAAGCTTCGGAACCAATTGAAGAATTTGATACTGAAACTGAAGTTGAAGTTGAAGATGAAACTTCTACTGCAGAAGAAATTCCTGAGGAAACTGAACCAGTTCCTGTTGAATATGACGATGTCATTGAAGAAGAAACTGAACCAATTCCTGAAGCAGATGATGAAATTGAAGCACCAGAACTTACTGAAGAATCTGCTGATGAAGAAGTTGCTGAACCAGAAACTGATGAAGATGATGCTGATTTTGAATTCGAAACTATGAACGAAGTTGAACCAGAAGCTGAACCAGAAGTCGAAGCTGAAACTGAAGCTGAAACTGAAACTCAAGTTGATCTTGAAGTTGAAGTTGAAACTGAATCTGAATTTGAAACTGAATATGAATCTGAAAGTGCTACAGAAACTGCTGATGTTGATGATTTAAAGACTCATGAATCAACAGAAGCTACAGAAACTGACTTAGATTTAGAAGTTATAACTGAAAGAGATTCTATTGATTTGGATGATCTAAATACCCATATATAATTAAAACCTATACTAATTAGCTAATTTTGTAAAATATATAATAAATTATTTTGTTTGGACTTTTCTATAAAAAAAGAATTATAATTATAATATGTAAGAGTTAGTAATATTATTTAATTGCAACAAATGTCTTTTTATTTGCTTTAATCAAACTAGATAATCTAGTAGCACTAAAAACAAAATTCTTATCAACAACAGAGAATGGATTTTTACATAATTCTTGAGCTGTTGGTCTCTCCTTTGAATCAATAGCAAAACATAAATCTAAAAATCTATGACCTTCTTCAGATACAAATGGTTTAATATCATCAGGAATTGGTGGTCTCTTCTTAGCTTTACCGATATTAAACATTGCTGAAACAGCTTCATGTGTAGACCATGGTCTACGACCTGCAAACATTTCTAAAACAACACAACCTAATGACCAAATATCAACTTTTGCACTATAACCTCCACGACTATCAACAACTTCAGGTGCCATCCAGAAAATAGTACCTTGCATTGACATTTCAGCATCATTTGCATAAATATCTTTAGATTTTTTAGAGATACCAAAATCTGAAATCTTACAAATACCATCAAGATCTAATAATAAGTTATCAGCTTTCATATCACGATGTAAAATACCTTTAGAATGAAGATATGCTAACCCATCAAGAACTTGTTTTGTTAAAAATCTTATTAAATCTTCATCAAATCTACCATGTAACCTTAAACATGAAGCAACAGAACCACCAGCAACATATTCAAGGAATAAGTTATAAGTTGTCTTTGTCTTTTCAAAACCTAAATATTGAACAATGTTTAAATGATCTAAATCTTTCAATGTTTCAACTTCTGAATGTAAAGCATCAACCATTTCATTTGATGGTTTTGAATTAGCCATATTCAATGGTGATAATATGGTGACTTGCTTAACAGCAATCATTTCACCTGTAGTGATATTAAGACCTAAAAATACATTACCAAAAGTACCTTTACCAATTAATTCACCTTTAATCCATTGGAATTGTTTACAATCATTACCTTGTTGTTGATTCCCTCCTACTTTATTCAAAATTTGATTTCTATTATTAGTTTTCACTTCAACAACTCTTGTACCCCACATTTTTGTACTTGTACGTCTTAACAATGGAGTATCCTTTTGTGGCTTAGCAGTGATTTGTCTCTCTCTTGCTTCTCTAGCTTCTTTAGCAACAATTCTAATAGTTTTCATTCTTGTTGGTCTTGAAAGTTGATTCATATTATTTGGAGTACTCTTCACAGCATTGTTTGATGGTGAAGTTGGTGGTGATACAACACCTACAACAGGTTGGTCAAGATTAGCATTTGGGAAAAACTTTTCAAGATTTTCATACAAAACTTCTGGTGGTGGTCTAGGAAACATTTTTAATAAATCTTCAGATTTAGTATTATCAGCAACAACAGCTGTATCTGATTTCAAAGTATCAGTACTTCTTAAAGTATTGCTATTACTACCTAAATCTGATGGAGTCTTAGCCCAAAAATCATCATCTGAATCATCAGTACTACTAGTTTCATCACTATCAGCAGCAATATTGTCAAATGAAATTGCATTTTCTTTAAATTCATTTTTACTTCTAATTGATGCACTTGTATGTAATTTAGTATTCTTTCTTGATATACTCTTTAATCTTCCAGAAGTCTTACGTGATAATCCAATAGAATCTGAAATTATTGCTGATGTAGCAGATTTAATATTTCCCTTCATTGATGCAATTGGTTTTGGTGGTTTTCTTACCAGAGTTCTTGAACCTGTACCTGATGCATTTATAATCTTAACAGGAGTTGTTTTTGAAGCATCAATAGTAGGTGGTTTCAAAGTTTTTGAAATTGATGGTGTTAATGTGGTTGAAGATGAAAGTGTAGATGAAGCAGTAGATGGAGGAGGCGGTGGTGGGGCATTTCTTTTGGCGACAAAATCATTGTCTGAAAATGGTGATTCCCTTCTTTGATCAAAATTAATTTCACCTTTAAGTTTAGGTCTAATAATTCTAAATGTAGAAGATTTATCTAGTGTTGGTTTATCTGATTGAACTTTCTTTCGAGGTGGTGGTAATGTTGCTGAACTTGAAGTTAGATTAGGTCTTTCATTAGAAGCTTTAGATTTTTCAACAGTTGTGGTGGTCTTTTCCTGTGTCTTAGAAAGTTTAGGCTTTTCTGCTGAACCGATAATTTTTCCTTCTAGTTTAATAGGTTTTGTTTCTAATTTAGCTTGTACCTCCTTATCATTAATGTCTGGTGTGATCTTCTTTTCAGTTGTTTCTTTCTTAAAATTCAAATAATCAACTTCTTCTTCTTTAACACCAGAAGGTTCATAGTAATGAAGAGGTGTATTAGGGTATAATTTTTCATCTCCTTCAATTTTTAATGAATCTGAAAGTGATGAGAATGTTGATGATGGTTGTTCTTTCTTTGAACCGGACAGGTATATCTTATTAGGACAATAACTAAACTTTTCATTAAATAAACTATTCAAAATTTCAGAATCTATCTTTTCAGCTGGTTCACAACCAAAGTCTGTAAATTGGAAAGTTAATCCTTCTAATGTAAAAGAAAATTCATCACTTAATTTTCCTTGAAGTTCTTCTAAAGTAGTAAATAATGAAACTTCAATAGGTCTAAAATTAATATTATCAGATGTAAATAATATAAAGATTTTTGTTCTATCAACAGTTGGAATGTATTTTGAATCAAGTTTTGGAGGCTCGGGTATTTGTTCTGTAACATCTTCATATTCATGAGAAGATCTTGGTGAAAGATCTGGTGATGCGACAGTAAGGTATGATCTTTGTTCTGAATCAGTTTTTTTGTTCTTTCTATCATAGAATAAAGGTGAAATGGGACTTGATGGTGACGATTGTATTGTTCTTAAATCATCACTACTTGATTTATTAGCCTTTTTTCTTAATTTATTTAACAACCCTTTTTCAGGATCTAAAGATTTTGAAGTTGATTTTCTCTCTTCTGGACTTGGTAATGCTAAATTTCCTGAACTTGCTGAAAATATTGAATTAAATAATGAAGATTCAGAAGAACTTGATTTTTTATGTCTTCTAAAGAATGGTAATGCAGGAGAAACTGGTGAAGAAGACCACATACTCTTTGATGAACTTTCAATTGTAGAAAATGGTCTTTGTTTAACTTGAGAACGAGAATTCACTCTTTGAAAAGATGGTTGTTGTGTTTTCTTTGTTGTGGTATTTGGTGAACCTGATCCAGAACGTTTTTCTTCTTTTAGAATTGGAGCAGATATAACTGGAGTCAAATCATCATTTAATAAATTTACAGGATCTGAAGATGATCTAACATGGGGTATTCTTGGTTGACCATCATTGGATTCTACACTACCAATTGATGAATTATCAGATGCATCAACCAGTGGTGACACAATACTAACAGTAGAAGCAGTTGCACCAGTAGCTTTTCTTAATAAATGAATAAATCTTGATTGTGTTGAATCACTAGTTGTCTCTAATTGTTGTTTATAAACCATTAAGTTTTCATAATTTGATAATAAAAGAAATTTATGACCATATATCTTATTTTCTTTAAATACTTGAATCCAAGAATTATTAAATCTATTATATTCTAACCACATTAAAACTTTTTCCATTGTCCATTCTTGAGGATTATTTGAAGGCCATGATAGAGAAGAATTTCTTGATTGTGGTGAACTTTTATAACCAGGACTTATAACTTTTGATGATGCACTATTTCTATGTTGACTTGTTGCAGTATCTGAAGAAAGACTTAAATCTGCCGTATTTTGAACAATATCATTCTTTGATGGAGTTGAAGTATCTAAAACTAAAGAAGAATTTAAAAATGATGTATTAACAACTGATCTACTTGGGGTATCGTTTAAACTATTGTTTGAATAAATCATTGCATTTGAATTTGCTATTGAATTTGCAGTATGAAATGAATTGTTTGCAGAATTTGGATTTGAATTTGAATTATGAGGTGAACTTTTACCTGATGATCTACTATCACCAAAACCTTTAGTTACTTCAAAACTAAATTTAGAAAGGTCTGAAGAACTATCATAATCAGAATGTGAACGTTGAGTAGAATCATAAGGCCTTTGTCTGTGATGCTCTTTGCTTATGTTCATATTTGCAACAGTGGTTCTTCTGTTTGGATGTGGTGGGAATTGAAGATTGAAGTTTGGGTCATTTTCATTAGTATTATTCCTTAAGTCAAAAGATGTATTAGGCCCCCTATTGAAACGGTGGTCCATCTTTGCTAATAGTTTTGGAATTTATTATAACTTGTTGAGCATATGTACTCTTGTACAATACGAGTATTCAGGTACCTTAAATATAAAAATTCTTTGAAACTAGTTGTAAAGCTTGTTACTTTATTTTAGTTCAAAACCAAAATACCAAAACATCAACATGGTGTACAGGTGTGAGAGCGCTTTTTAGATTAAAACAAAATTTCTTAGCTTTAAAAAAACAACCAAAAAAATGTGTAATGAGGTATTGTTATTAGTGGAGAAAGTACTACTGAGATATCTTGTTTATTGTTCTTTGATTTAACATTTATACTGTCTGCCAAAAACAACAAAACAACTACACTTCAAAGGCTCACAAGGATTAAACTAAGCATTACTACTAGCTAACTGTACTTTATTAGATCATTTCCCCTTCCAAAAAAAACTCAACCACCTGGTTTTAATAGTTTGTGAATTCACTCTAAAAAAATTTTATTTTAACTTTATGATACAGAGAATGATATGACTGAGGATTCAGTGAAATCAACTATGGCAACTCCCAGCACGTCTAGGAGCAGCTCACCCGGCTCTGATCCTCATATGTTTCAGCCTACTGTGGTAGAGTTGCTACAGAATACTGCAAAGGCTAAAATAAGAAAATTGACGGATGTTGATGATGATGATAAGAATGATATAGAAGCAATTATTAGCAATATAAATTTAACTATTCCTGATACAATTCTAAGGTTTGATCTGGAAAAGGTCAAGGGCATTCGTGCTAGACCAGGTACATATGGATTCATGCTTTGGTTCGTCTTATCCACTTATGTTCCTGTTGTTTCAGCTTGTTTGGGTCCATTAGCAAATATGATGTCAATTGCAGCTTTGGTTACAAAATGGAGAGATTCTGATGCTGAAGGTAATATAGCTGATACTCCAGCTGTTCTTTCATTAAATTCAATCTCTTTAGCTCTTGGTGTTATATCAAACATTAGTCTTGTTTTAAATTTTAGTTCAAGATTTGATTATAAAACATCACAATCAATTTCAATAATTGGGTTTTTCATGGGAAGTATGTTATTATTAGCTGCTGTTCTTTTAGCTTCAAAAACTTATTTCTTAGATAATGATTATTATAAAACTGAAGGTTTTTGGTTTGCAGTTGTTACAATATTTTTATATTTTTCATGTTGTTTAACTTGTTTTTTTAATTTTTCAGGTTATTTACTTAGAAAATATCCACCAACTTTTAATTTAAATACAGCTGAAAGAGGTTTAATCGTTTATACTTTTTGTCTATCATTATGGTTTTCATGGGGTGCAGGAATGTTTTCTCAACTTCTAAGTATTAGTTATGGTAATGCAATTTATTATTGTACTATATCCTTATTAACCATTGGGTTAGGTGATATTGTTCCTAAAACAGATGCAGCAAAGGCTTTGACATTAGTATATTCTCTTACTGGTGTTATTATTCTTGGTTTGATTATTGTTATGATTAGATCAATGACAGTTTCAGAAGCTAGTCCAGTTTTATTTTGGTCATCTATTGAATATAGACGTAAAAAGATTTATGATTATGCTATTAAAAATGATTTAGATTTAACAAATGAAGATTGTTTTCAATTAATTAGATCAATTAGAAGAAAATCTAAAACTGCTTGTAAACTTTGGTCACAATTTTTTACTATTTTAATCTTTGTTGTTTTTTGGTTAATTGGTGCAATGTTATTCTATTTTACTGAATCATGGTCTTATTTTAATGCTATTTATTTTTGTTTTCTTTGTTTATTAACTATTGGTTATGGTGATTATGCACCAATTACAGCTGCTGGAAGAGTTGTTTTCGTTATATGGGCATTAAGTGCTGTTCCATTAATGACTGCTTTAATTTCAAGTGTTGGTGATACTTTATACTATGTTGCCATGTCAGGTGCTAGATGGAAACCAATTGTTTATCTGTTAGGTTATGTAAATAGAATCAAGACAGATGCAGCTCAAATTGAAGAAATGATTGTTAATAGAGAAGAAAATACTAGTAATGCAGAAATTGGTTTGGAAAGACATTCAATTGATTCAATTTTAGAAACTGCTTCAGAGAGACGTTCATTAAAAACGCAAAGAACTCAAACCATTGATAAACATGCTATGATGTTAAAATTAAAAAGATTATTAAAAGAATCAAGAAAGAATCCTCATACAAGGTATGGATTTGAAGAATGGAATAGTGTTTTTGATTTATTAGAACTTAATAGTACTCAAGCTAATAAAGTTAAATATTATTGGATCTCTGAAGAATCTCCTTTAAGATTACCTTTAGATGAAGCTGCATATCTTATCTATTTATTATTACAGAAGATTGAAGAAGATTTGGCTGATGACTTGAGAGAAGGAGTTGTATGATTTATTTTTGTTGTTATTATTCATTTTGTTATTGTTGTTATTGTTATTATTATTATTGCTTGTTATTTGGTCAATTAGTTTAAGTTATATTGTTTCTAGTTATTTTATATTTATTTTCGCTTATGATGTTTTATTGTTATTTCTTATTTTATGCTTTATGCTTTATTTTAATAATATCCCTGATTATATATTCTAGATTATTTTAATTTTTTATTGTAATTATTCAAATTGATATACCAATTATTTTTTAATCTCTATAATTAATCTTTACTTAAAATATTTAAAGAAAAAAGTATAGTAATTTTGAGCCCGATTTTTAAGTTTTGAAGTTCGCGTTGCCCTAAAAATGCCCTAACTAGACTTTAATGCAACATAAAATTTTCTGCAGTTAAATTATGGACTTATTTATAATTTTAGAGTATTATTAATCTATTCAAATAATATCTATATAAGTTTCATGAAGTTTGGAGCTCATTTTATGAAAATTTTCTGGATTTTAAAATAATTTAACGAAACCTTAAATTCCACAGTGGATATAGCTACTTTGTAAATTTGGAAAAACTGGATTTTTCAGACATCGAATCTCGAGAATTTAAGAGTACTACAATAATATAGACACTCTAAAACCATATATTAATAAGTAAAAATAGCATATTACCATCCAAAATCATTGATTTATTCACCATTATATAGTTTTTCATTTAACCGACACATACTAAATTGAAAATTTTTATATTCCCGGTCAGATCTCAAGATAAGAATTTTAACTTTGGTACCTGTCAAAATCTCTTGAAAATAATTACATCAAAAAGGAATTCTACTTTTCTTTTTTTTTCTAAAGATCAATTATAAACTTTATTTTTTTATCAACAATTATCATCCACTTTACATCAATCAATGAGATGATGAGAAGTAATTTATGAAAAGGTAATAAGGTAATACAACTAGTAGAACGGTTTTACTTCCTATTTAGGCAATCAAGGTCCCCAGGTTCCGAATTTTTTTTTAAAGTGAAAAAAAATAAAAAAAAAACTGAGATGAATAAAATGAATCATAATCAAACTACTAAAAGAATATTTTACTTTAACTAGTGCCTTTAAATCTTATTCTTTTTTGCTTTTTTCTTGCAATTATCAAGTCTTACAATCCATATATTTGCCTGTAATAGAGAGATAGATACCATAACAGAGAAGAAGAAAGGTAGATAGAATTGTGTTCTCAAAATTTACAACAATAGGAAAATCAGTTAAGAACCGAGAAATTATTAACAAATAATTTAAAATATTATAATACAACACGATACAATTATGAGTAAGAGTACTACAAACACAGTTGTTGGATCACCCAGTTCCATCAGATCTCGAGATGACAGTATTGATGAATTGACGATTGATAGTATTAATGAAGGATATGATGATGATGATATTGATATTGGAAATACTGGGGTTACAAGAGGTTTATTAGGAGGTGAAAGAATTCAACAAGTTAAATCAAGATGGAATAAATTTTATGAAGATAGAATATCACCAAATGTTGGATTATTATTAATTATTTTATCACAATTTTTTAATTCATTAATGGTTACAAGTACAAAATTATTAGAGACAGATTATGTTAATATTGAGGATAGAATTCAACCAATTCAAATTTTATTCTTTAGAATGTTTATTACATTTGTTGGTTGTATGATTTATATTAAATTTGTTTTAAAACAGGATAATATTTGGGGTCCAAAAGATATGTTACCTTTATTAATAGTAAGAGGTTTATTTGGTTTTGGTGGTGTTTTTACAGCTTATTATTCATTAATGTATCTTTCACTTTCTGATGCAATTACAATTATTTTTTTAACTCCAACAGTTACAGCTATATTAGCTTGGATCATTTTACATGAAAGATATTCATTAATTGAAGGTATTTGTGCAATTATTTCATTATTTGGTGTTGTTTTAATTGCAAAACCCACATTTTTATTTCCAAATTATGAAAGTTCAAGAGATGATAATATTGAAACTTCAGATCCTGGTGATAGATTAAGGGCTACATTAGTTTCATTAGTTGGTGTTTTCAGTGCAAGTTGTGTTTATGTTATTATTAGATGTATTGGTAAAAGAGTTCATTCAGTTATAACAGTATCATATTTTGCTTTATCATCAGTTATTATTAGTTTACTTTCAATTTTAATAATACCTGGTTTACATTTTAAATTACCAAATAGTCCAAAACAATGGACATTTTTTATGATTTTAGGTATTTCAGGATTCTTTATGCAATTTTTATTAACAGAAGGTTTACAAAGAGAAAAGGCAGGTAGAGGTTCAATTATGTTATATACACAAATGATTTGGACTTTAATGTTTGAAATGATAATTTGGAAACATTTCCCAAATATTTGGAGTCTTTTAGGTATGTTTATAATTTTAGGTGCAGGATTTGTTGTTATTTTTTATAAACCTAAACCTCAACCTGTTACAATTGATGAAAGTAATGTTGAAAATGGTGAACAAAGATTTGGGCTTGGTGATTCAGTATTAGGTGATGAAGATATGAATATTGATAATACTATTATTACATTAGATGATATTGAAGAAGTAAGGAGATGATTGGGGGAAAAAGTTTTTTGAGATTTAATTAATTAATTTTTTGTATTAATAGTAGATTATAGAAGACTTGAAAAAAAAACAGAGATTAAACATTCATTAGATTAAATTATATTGACGTATTTATAGAAGTATTTTTTACTTAGAAAAAGATGTATGCTAGATAATTAATACATGTATTTATAAACTTAAATAGATTTTTTTTTTCTAAATTCAATTAAATTTATAGGAAGAATTTAATCACTAAATTCTTCATCATCACTTGGAACATATGGAGGAGGTTTAAAGAATTCTTGATCTTTAACGACATAATTTTTAAAATTTTCTTTATTTTCACAATAATGGTATAAATATTCTAATTCTAAATCATGAACTTGTCTACCTAATAAGATCAAAGAATGTAAAGGTTCACCAGATTCATATTCTGATAATTCTTTTAATGAAGCAGCTTTAAATTTTTGATTTTTTGAACCTAATCTTGAAATTGCAACAGCTGGAGAATCTGGAGTATAACAATTTAATTTTTTCTTTTCTTCAACTTCTAATAATTGAGAACAAGCAGTTTCAATATTCATATATCTTGGAGGTTCAAAGATTAATCTACCACGGGCCATATTTTCAATACTTTGTTCTTTAACTTTAATATCTAATAAAATTAAAGTATGTAAACCTAATTTTCTATTTTCTAAAATTTTATTATAGAATGAATCAGGTCTCCAATTATCTGTAAAGAAGACAAGGGAAACAGTTTGACCAAAGTTATATAATTGAAGACCACAAGCACCAATAGCATTCATTACACTTGCATTATGAATAGCTTCAACTTCAATATTTAATTCTCTAGCTCTAATGATTAAATCAGTATGAGTAGTAGCACCAAAAGGATCACCCACTACTAAGAATGCAATATCATCTTCTTGAGCATTTTCTAAAATTATATCAGAACCAGTTTCAACTAATTCTCTATCAGCTAATATAACTTCTCTACCATAAAATTCTTGTAAAGTTTCAATATTTGCAGACATTAATATAGAAGTATAAGCTTCCAAATATACTCTTTTACATTTCTTTACTACTTCTAAACCACGGACAGTGATGTCTGTTTCATAACCTAAACCTAACCCAATAAGATATAACATTTTTTTTTCTTAGTCTTTATCTAATTTAAAGTTGAGATGAGATATAAAATTTTTTTTGTTATGAAAAATTTTGGAGGAATAAATAATCCGTCGTGGTGTCCAGATGTGTCACATGACCAATTAGTACTAGTAAACGATACTTAAGACTGTAGGATATATGGAGAAAGCATCCAATCGGTCTTTGGGTAACCTATTGTTCACGTTAAACCTTAAACCTTCTTTAGGGTGCCAAAGTCATAAGGTGGTGTGTTAAAAATTTCTTACACCTTTTTTGAAAGATCAAGAGACTTTTTTTTCGTTAACAAAATATTAAAGGTTGAAAAAATAAAGCGTTTGGTGATAATTTTGAAAGAAATATTGGAATTGAAAGAATTAATGGAGACGTCAATCTGTCAAATGGAGATGAGAAAACGTTTGGGCAATTTAAGAAGACCATTGTGCTTTTTACCCCCTTTGTATATCTGAACAATTCGATTGGACAGCGTAAACAGGAACAACAGATCCATCATCCAATTCTTCCCAATGAAAAAGCTTTTAGGGGTATCAATCAAAATCAAAAGTGAAAAATTACTGAGTGAAAATATTGAAATGGTTGAATTGAATAGTATTAAAGCTATTGATACCATTCATCCTGTTACTAATTAACAATGGTCACTTTCATGCCCCACAATCTACTATTAAAGGTCTTCGGTTCCGACTCTAATTTCTTTAATAAACTTGAGTTCAATTCATATAAATTAAAGCTAGTTTCTCCTATAAATTTTGGCAATTGTAGCTTGCATAAAAAAATTTCTAAAAAAGGTTCTAAACACCTACAATAAAGTGATAATTAAATAGATTAAATTTTAGGTATATTTCCTCTCACTTTCTGATACGCACCACACCACATCCTATATTTTTTTTTAATTTCCCCCCCTACAAAAAAATTCAAAAATTCAAAAGTATAAATACTCTTTGGATTTAAGTATACTTCTCTTATATTTCTTTTAACCCTTTTTACAAAAAGTTTTTCTGTTTTTTCTTCTTCTAAATAAAGAGAAGACTTATTTGTTGTTCAATTGATTCAAAGAAAAGATGTCTTCAATATTAAAACAAAGAGTTCGTTACGCTCCATATTTACAAAAATTAAGAACCGCTGAAGAATGTGTACCATTCTTTAAAAATGGTCAATATATTGGTTGGTCAGGTTTTACAGGTGTTGGTTCTCCAAAAGTTGTTCCTGCTGCAATTGCAAAACATGTTGAAGAAAACAATTTACAAGGTAAATTAAGATTTAACCTTTTCGTTGGTGCTTCTGCTGGTCCTGAAGAATCTCATTGGGCTAATCTTAAAATGATTAAAAGAAGAGCTCCTCATCAAGTTGGTAAACCAATTGCTAAAGGTATTAACACTAATGAAATTCAATTCTTTGATAAACATTTATCAATGTTTGCTCAAGATTTAACTTATGGTTTCTATTTTAGAGAAAAAGAAAATGATTTATTAGATTATACAATTATTGAAGCTACTGCAATTGATGAAAATGGTGGTATTGTTCCAGGTCCAGCTGTTGGTGCAAGTCCTGAAATGATTAGTGTCTCTGATAAAGTTATCATTGAAGTTAATACTGCTACCCCATCTTTTGAAGGTTTACACGATATTGATATGCCAATTAATCCACCAAATAGACCACCTTATCCATATATGAAGGTTGATGATAAATCAAATGTTACTGCCATCCCAGTTGATCCAAGTAGAGTTGTTGCCATTGTTGAATCAACTGTTAGAGATAAAGTTGCTGAAAATACTCCATCTGATGAAAAATCAAGAGCCATTGCTGGTCATTTAGTTGATTTCTTTAGAAATGAAGTTAAACATGGTAGAATGCCAGAAAATTTACATCCTTTACAATCAGGTATTGGTAATATTGCTAATGCAGTTATTGAAGGTTTAGCTGGTGCTAATTTTAAACATTTAAATGTTTGGACTGAAGTTTTACAAGATTCTTTCTTAGATTTATTCGAAAATGGTTCATTAGATTTTGCAACTTCAACTTCTGTTAGATTAACTGATAAAGGTTTTGAAAGATTATTTAATAATTGGGATTATTTATCAAAAAAATTATTATTAAGATCTCAAGTTGTTTCAAATTCTCCAGAAATTATTAGAAGATTAGGTGTTATTGCTATGAATACTCCAGTTGAAGTTGATATTTATGGTCATGCCAATTCAACTTGTGTTGCAGGTTCAAGAATGTTGAATGGTTTAGGTGGTTCTGGTGATTTCTTAAGAAATGCTAAAGTTTCAATTATGCATACTCCATCTTCAAGACCAACAAAGACTGATCCAACTGGTATTACTTGTATTGTTCCATTTGCTTCTCATGTCGATCAAACTGAACATGATTTAGATGTTATTGTTACAGAAAATGGTTTAGCTGATTTAAGAGGTTTATCACCAAAGGAAAGATCAAGAGAAATTATAAAACAATGTGCTCATCCAGATTATAAAGATTCTTTATTAGATTATGTTAAATTTTCTGAACATGTTTGTAAACAAAAAGGTTGGTTACATGAACCTCATACTTTACATAATGCTTTCAAAATGTATGATAATTTAGAAAAGAAGGGTACAATGAAGGTTGATAAATGGGATTAATTTATTCATTAAAAATTCTATAAATTATAAATTTTAAAAACAACAACAAAAAACAACAAAAAAACAATTAAAGAATACTTTTTTTTAATAATCATGACCTAGAATAGAGAGAATTAAACTAATATTTTATTTAATATCATTAATTTTTGCTTGAATTTGCTTTCCTTTTTACAAAGAATTTTTGTATAAATTAATAGCTATTAATAAATAAAATAATGAAATAAATTAAAAGATGCCTTTTTATCTATACAGATTATACAAATTGTAGATGAATTAAAAGTATTTGTTGAGTTAAAAGGTCATTGAATAAAATATTGAAAAAATCGATTATGGATCCTGGAAAAATAAAAATTAAAATAAGCGATAACCGATTTGAAATTATTTTTGAGTAGTTAATTTAATTCAAGTAAATTTGTTAACAGTTTAAATTCAGACGTAAATAGGCTAAAAATATTGCTGTAAAGCTGTCAATCCATTGAGCTTAAAACCTTCCTAATCATCCATAAGTTTCATCCCTATTTCTTCCATATAATTTTTAACCGTGTCTTAATTTTTGGAAAAATTTCACATATAAGTCACCTGAATAGCCATTTTTAAAGTATTTGATAATTTTGAATTAAATAATTGTATAAAATCTCTAATTTTTTTAAATTTAAAGATTAATCTTGATGATAAAAGAATAATACCAATCGATATTAATAATTTAATATACCCATTTTTATTATTTTTATCAAGATTTAAAATATTTAAAACAATTGATAATTTTTTCTTTAAATTATTGATTAATTCAGCTAAAACAGAATCTTCAACATTAGTACTGCCTTTACCACTATTGTTGACTGAACCATCTTTAGTTTTGGAAATACTAGTTTTCTTTTTATTTTGTAATTCTCTTTGTTTTTGTTTTTTGATTTTTAATCTTTGTCTTTCCTTTTCCTTTTCTTTTAATTCATTTTCTCTCTTTTCTCTTAATTCTTTCTCCTTTTGCTTTTGTAATTTAATTCTTTCCAATTCTTTTAATTCTGCTTCTTTTAATTCATTTTGAAATTGTTCAATTAAATTATTTGTCTTTAAAAACATATCATCATTTAAAATTGATTTAATCTCTCTATATGAATAAATTTTTGCAAGATAAATTAAATAATAAGTTGATAAAAATTGAATAATTTGATCCTTCTCCTTATTTGAATCTTGATTAGTCTCTTGATCATATGAATAATTTAAATAAATCTCTGGTAAATAATCATAATTTATAAATGATTCTAAATCTTTAAAATTTGTACATCTTTTATTATTTAATTTAATAAGCATCAATAAAGTTATTAATTTACTATATTTTAATTTATCAGTTGAATAATCATTTGTTATTATTGTCTTTAACCTCGTAATTATCTCATCTGAATTTATTATATGATCAATTTGTCTTCTTATACCATTATCTTGTTCTTCATTTATTACATCTTCAACATCTTCTTCAATATCTTCATCTTCATTAGAATCATTTGATGATAAGATATCCAATAGATTGAAATACAGACTCCATATATTATTGATTAATTGGAATTCCAATATTGGTAAACTTGAACCAGTTGAAGTTTCACTAGTTGATGACTCAATGACTAATGGAGATATCACTTTAAAAGATTCCATAAACCTTCTATTCAAAAACAGAGTAGTAGCCTTTTTATAAATCTTGTTACGTTCTTCTAAAATTGAATTATGTAACCCATTATGAATAACATTTGAATTATTTAAATCATGATTCTTATTAACACCATTTGATAATAATGATGCTATACTACTCTCCAACAATTCATCCTCTTGATCATTGTCAATAGCGTGTTCTTCATTGTTATTAGCGTGCCCATTCAAAACAAGAGTACTACCATTAGATTCACTAACACCATTAGCGTATCCATTCATTCTTATTAACTATTCTAATTGTAATTTCCAATTCTTTAAAATTCAATTCTTTTCTTTGATTAAAATCATTTTGCTCATTTTTTGGTTTTTTTTTTAAAAAGTCACGTGAATTGTTTTGTGGATCCTTCAAAATTTTAGATATTTTACTAATTTAAGCAGTGTTTCCGTTGAGTTATTGAAATAATATTTGGTAGATATGATTTTAATATTCTTTAGTATATACCAAAACCTTTTTCCAGCAAATTTAACACGATTTTAACACTATTTTTATTGATTTCAAAATTCTCTGATAAAAAAATCATTAAAAAAAATCACGAAAACAAAATTTAACCATTTTCCCATTTTTTCAAATTAAAAACCTTTTTTATTAAAAGAAGTAAAAGAAAGTGAAGAAGTGAAGTCCAAGATGTCAAGACTCAACATTCTCTACCACTCTTCAAGAGTAGGGACCTTGTCATCTTCAATGCTCCTCAACTCTTCAAGACCTACAATCATATCTAATGCCAATAATCTAAGGTTAAACTTTAATCACTATTTATCTTCATCATCAAGTATCAAAAATGACAAGATCTTGAAATTCAATTCAATCTATGACAAATCTCATCTATTTATTCCAAATAAAGGTCTTCAATTCTATCATCAAAACCGTTCTTTTTCATCATCTATACCAAATAGAAAAGATTCAGTTCATGGTGATAGTGTAGAACCTAAAAAACTTTCACAATTAAAAATTATTAAAGATTTATTATCATATCTATGGCCTAAAAATAACTTTAATTTTAAAGCAAGAGTTATAATAGCTTTAATCTTTTTAGTAACTGCTAAAATTTTAAATGTTCAAGTTCCATTCTTTTTTAAATCCATTATTGATGAAATGAATGTTGATTGGTCAAATGATGTTGGTACTGTTGCAACAGTTATTGGTGCTACTATTCTAGCTTATGGTGCTGCTAGATTTGGTGCTGTTCTTTTTGGTGAATTAAGAAATGCTATCTTTGCAACTGTTGCTCAATCAGCTATTAAAAAAGTTGCAAATAATACTTTTACACATTTATTAAATCTTGATTTAGGTTTCCATTTATCAAAACAGACAGGTGGGTTAACAAGAGCTATTGATAGAGGTACAAAAGGTATTTCATATGTCTTAACTGCAATGGTTTTCCATATTCTGCCTATAACTTTTGAAATCTCTGTTGTTTCAGGTATTTTAACTTATAATTATGGTTATCAATTTGCTGCTGTTACTTTATTAACAATGTTAGCTTATTCAATTTTCACAATTAGAACAACTGCTTGGAGAACTGGTTTTAGAAGAAAGGCTAATAAAGCTGATAATCAAGCTGCTTCAGTTGCTTTAGATTCTTTAATTAATTTTGAAAGTGTTAAATATTTTAATAATGAAGCTTATCAATCAAGAAAATATGATTTAGCTTTAAGTAGATATAGAGATTATTCAATTAAAATTGCAACTTCATTAGCATTTTTAAATTCAGGTCAAAATTTAATCTTTACAACTGCTTTAACTTCAATGATGTATATGGCTTGTCAAGGTGTTGTTACAGGTAATTTAACAGTTGGTGATTTAGTTTTAATTAATCAATTAGTCTTTCAATTAAGTGTTCCTTTAAATTTCTTAGGTTCAGTTTATAGAGAATTAAAACAATCATTATTAGATATGGAAACATTATTTAATTTACAAAAAAATGAAATTAAAATTAAAAATAAAGAAAATGCTCCATTATTAAAATTAACAAAAGGTGAAATTAAATTTGAAAATGTTACTTTTGGTTATCATCCTGATAGACCAATTTTAAAAGATGCAACTTTTACAATCCCAGGTGGAGAAAAAGTTGCTATTGTTGGTCCAAGTGGTTCTGGTAAATCAACTGTTTTAAGATTAGTATTTAGATTCTATGATGTTCAAAAAGGTAGAATTTTAATTGATGGTCAAGATATTAGAGATGTTGATTTAGATAGTTTAAGAAGAGCAATTGGTGTTGTTCCTCAAGATACCCCATTATTTAATGATACCATTTTAGAAAATATAAGATATGGTAATCTGAAAGCAAGTGATGAAGAAGTTAATAAAGTTATTAAAGAAGCTCAATTAGATCGTCTAATTCAAGATTTACCAGAAGGTTTAGAAACAGTTGTTGGCGAAAGAGGTATGATGATATCTGGCGGTGAAAAACAAAGATTAGCTATTGCTAGATTATTATTAAAACAAGCTCCAATTACTTTCTTTGATGAAGCTACATCTGCTTTAGATACACATACTGAACAATCATTATTAAAAACAATAAAGACAATATTCAAAGAACATTCAAATACAAACATCTCTATTGCTCATAGACTGAGAACAATTGCTGATGCTGATAAGATCATTGTGTTATCTAAAGGTTCTGTTAAAGAAGAAGGTACACATGCTTCATTATTACAAAATAAAGATTCATTATATACTGAATTATGGAATATTCAAGAAAATTTAAGTTTAGATGAAGAAGCTTTAAAGGAAGATAAAGAAAAGGAAGAAGAATTTGAAAAAACTGAAGAAGGTGAAAATAAGAAGAAGTAAATAACAAACTGTACAAATATCATATAAAACTTTAAAATAAATGAAATACCTTTTTATGACTTTTCTAATATTTGGCTTGTGATTTTTAAATTTTTTTTATATAGCAGAAGTTTTTTTTTTTTTTTCCTATGTAAAATTTTTTTTCAACAAACTGAAAAAAGTGAAAAGATCAATTAACTATTTACAAAACTTTAATTTTTAAATTTAACACATACTAATATAACATATAAAGAGAAATGTCATTAATCTTACCTTATTCATGGAACATATATTATCACGAAAGACCACTTCCAACTGAAAAGCAACAAGATTTCTTGACATCTCTTAAAAAATTATCTTTCCCAGTATATCAAACTTCAAGTGAATCAGATAATAATAATCATGAATTTAAGAAAACTGATGTTATTAAATCATTAGAACAATTCATTCAATCATATTCTACCATCAAGAGAATTAATGATTTACCAAATAGAACTGAATTATATTTTTTTAAAGAAGGTATTAAACCAATTTGGGAAGATGAATATAACTCATCAGGACTTAGAGTCATTTTTAAATTTGAAGATTTTAACAATAATACTAATGCTGTTACAAGTCCTGTTAATACAGTTGAAGAAACTAATAAAAAGATTTTATTTTTCTTTGAAAGATTATTATTTAAGATCATTGGTGGTTCTTTAGTTAGTGATTATAATGAAGTTATCACAGGTATAGTATTAAGTATAAGACCAGAACCAATCATTTCTATATGGTTTAATTGTAAAAAGACTGGATTTTTAGATTTATTCACTGAATTAGGAATCACTCAAGATGATCACATTTCAATAAAGATTCATAATTGGGATGATAAATTAAAACCAAGATCCAAAAATATCAATAACAATAATTCAAATAACCATAATAACAACAATAGAAGTTACAGCAACAGATCAAACCACCATAATAATAACAATGGATACCATAACCATCATAACAACCACCACAACAACCATCATAATCACCATAATCATAACCATAACAACCATCATACTTCCAACAACTCCAATAATACTCATATTACCTCCAACAACGGTCTCAATATCACTTCCAACAATGGTACCATCACCAGCAATAATAATAATAATAACAGCATACACACTGTCGGTGGTGATCAATCAGGTTTACCAGATATTGCTTCATCTATCTTAAACAGTCTTCAAGTACAAACTGATAGCAGTAACAATGGATTCAGTGTTAATCCAGTGATATGGTAAATTTATAGATAGAGAAACCACAATGTTTTCCCCTTCATTTATTTTATTCAAACAAAACTGACTCATATTTAACTTAATAGATACCTAGTATTGCCATATTCTCCATATTAACTTCTTCGTAGTGATGTTATAATTTATAGTTCTGTCATTTTTAGTGTGTCAATAAGAATTTCTGTGGTGCCATAATAAACCAAAATTAAAGTTATCTCTTTTATTCTTTCTGACTTCAATTCAATACAAACTTATACAACAATGTCATCCTTTGCTGAACAAGCTGTATGTAATTTCAACTTCATTTTGTAATTCTAAAGAAACATGAAAGACTGACATTTACTTCTAGAAACTTTATAACGAATCAAAGATATATTCTGATCCATTATCAAGTATTACCTCAGACAGTACACTGTCAATTGTTCTGTTATTGAGTGCTGTTTTTCTTATAGCTCAAACAATCATGAATGGAAAGAATGGTAACATCATCTTGAACTTGATTAGAACTCTTGTTGGCTCAACATTATTTGGCTTTGGTGCCATCATCTTCAGTAATGCTGCTGGTGTCTATGTTTAAGGAAGGGAAAATTTAGGCAGAGCACCCTGTCCTTCTAGGCAGAGAGCTAGGCAGTGATCATATTTAAAGTTAGGCAGAAAATTTCCTTCTAAATTTATTATGTTGCACCTACCGTTTTTAGTTTTTTCACACAAATTTTTTTATACACAAAATTTCTTTCTCATCTCATTAGTTTAAAAATTGTAAATTTATACAAACAAATTAAATATTGAACCATGGCTAAACTAGTGCATAATGTTCAAAAGAAGCAACATCGTGAGCGTGCTCAACCAACTCACCGTGCTCGTTTAGGTCTTTTGGAAAAGAAGAAGGATTATAGATTACGTGCTCAAGATTATCATAAGAAACAAGCTACTCTTAAATCATTAAGATCAAAAATTGCTGTAAAGAATCAAGATGAATATTATCATGCGATGAACTCAAAGAAGACAGATAGTAGAGGTATACTAATTTCTGAAAGAGATACTGAAGTACTATCAACTGGTGAAGTTAAACTATTAAAGACACAAGATTCAACATATATTAAAAATTTAAGAAATAATGAAAGAGAAAAGATAAAAAGATTAGAAAATGAATTAGTATTCAAGAGTACTGGTAAACATACTGTTTTTGTTAAAGATACTGAAGAAAGAGATAACTTTGATGCTGCTAAGTTTTTCAACACTGATGCAAGTTTAGTAAAGAATAGAGAAAATAGAATAAGGATTGATCAATTACAATCAAATAATGATATTGTACCTGAACTTAAAAGCATGCCCAAAGAATCATTTGATAAAAAGAGATTAAAGAAATTTGCACAATTACAAGCATTAATGGAAAGAGATGCAAAATTAAAAGAAGTTGAAGAAAGAATGGATATACAGAGAGAAGGTATGAAGAATGGTAATAAAAAGAAAATTATTGATGCTAAAGGTAGAACTACTTTTAAGTTTAAAAAGGAACGTAAACGTTAGAAAACCTTCATTGGAATTTGTTCATAGTATAATTATAATTTAGCAGATGTGTTTTTTTAAGTCATTTTTTTACTTTAATAATAATAAAAATTACTGTTATTTTATCGAATGTAAATGTTTCATAAAATATTTATTTCTTTTCTAAAGTGTAAATTTAGTTTTCTATATATATGGCACTAAGAAGTTGGTTTATTGTTTGAATTCAACTTTCCATTTCTTAATTGTAGAATCATTACCACCACTAATAAATTCAGTTTCACTAATCCAGTTAACGGTATTGACACCATCTTTATGAGCATTTAAGAATTTAATATTCTTCATTGGCTTATCAACTTGATAAACAATAAGGTTTGTATCTAATGAACCTGAAACAACATGGTTATCATCAACATTCCATGAAATAGATTGAATCTTACCAGTATGGAAAGCCCATCTTGAAGTGATGACTTGTTTCTTTTCAACATCGTATAAAACAATCTTACCAGAAGAATCACCAACAGCAACGTATTCACCTTTATGAGAGAATGCTATAGCTGATGGTTGTGATATAGTCTTTTGTAATTCAGCTTCTTGTTCACCTTCATGGTTAAATAAGTAAATTTGGTTTGTGTTTGATCCAACAGCAATATATTTTTCTGAAACATCTAATGAAGTTGGTGTGAATGTTAAAGCCTTATTAACTAATTCAACTTCATCTTCAAAAACTAATAATGAACCTTCTGTTATCACAACAATAATCTTTTGGAAACTCTTAATACTCTTTGGTTGTGCAGGTAATTGAAGTACTTTACCATTAACTTTTAATAAATCATCCCAACCAGTTGAATTAATTTCACCATTGTTATCAACTAAACCAACAACTAAGTTTGAATGTGATAATGATTCTTTTGAAGTGGCAATACCAGCATCAGTCCATTCAACAACTTGACCATCGTAACTACCAGTGAAAATCTTACCTGCTGATGTAATAACAGAAGTAGTGATTGATTTTTGATGACCTTGAATTGTTGTTTCTAATTCTAAATCTAAACTTAAAATATTTAAGAAACCAGTCATTGATAATGAAACAATTTTATCTTTAGTAGCAACAATACCAACTTGTTGATTACTTAAACTCTTTTCAAATTTATAACTCTTAATTTGTTCTAATTCAAGATTCCATAATTTAATTGTACAATCAGCTGAACAAGTAATAAATTGTTCATTAGATACCCAACTTAAAGCAAAAATTGTACCTTCATGAGCATTAGCTTTCTTCTTTAAGACTTCACCTTGGAAATCATAAAGAACAATTGATTTATCACTTGAAACACTGACTACTTTATCACCTTCAATATTATATCTAACATCTTTAACAAAACTAGTATGTTCTCTAATAGATTTTTCGAATTTGAAAGGGACACCTTTGAATAAACAGATTTTATCATCACCAGCAGTTAAAGCATACATTGGTCTTTTTGGTCTAATAGAAACAGCATTAATGACAGAGGCATGACCTTGAATTTCACCAATTGAGTTACCTGAATCAAACATAATGGCAACACCAAATTTTTCATTACCATCACCAACGACAATAACTCTTTGTGAATCAAAATCCCAAGCAATATCTGTGATCTTATTCAATAATTTGAATTCTGATTTAAGTGTTAATGAAGTTGAATCCCAAACTTTTAAAGTACCAAATTCATCCCCAGATGCAACGTATCTACCAGATGGTGAAAAACGAGCAACAGTTGTTGGATATGTATGTTCTGTGAATTGAAGAGCGGAAGAAGTTGGTTCTGCAATTGATCTAACAAAGACAGATTTACCAGACTATATTCTATTGTTAGTATCCTGTTTAAAGGTTTTAAAAATTTGTGTCTTATTATTGTAAACTTACTGGGTAAGCAATTCTGTCTGAGAATTTATCATATGTTAATAGAGTAGACTTAGCTCTAGTAGTATTAGGCAATGGTGCCCAAATAGATTCTTGTGTAATTGACATTGTCCTAACGATGGTGTTCAACAAATAAGAAATGAAGTGTCTTTTTAATTTTAGTGATCAAAGTGTTTACCTTTTCAACGATTTTTATGCGTTTTTTGGCCGGAAATTTACTCAGGGTGAATTTATGACAGATTACTACTACTTACTACTTTCCATATAAAGTCTCTCTTATATATTTGAAATTAAAGTTAAGTATTAATCCTATAGGGGGTATATTGAAAATTCAGTTCTAACAAAATATACATAATTAAATAATTAAATATCATCTTTCATTATTTCTTGTTTAATGCGAAAACAGCAACACAAGCGACACCAATAACTGCAATAATTGCTGGGAAGAAAACTTCATTTGCAATACCTGGAATAACATCATTTGTGACTGGAATTTCCTTCTTACTTGGTGGTGCCTCTACATCT
Source organism: Ruyongia namnaoensis (assembly GCA_030563805.1). Lineage (NCBI taxonomy): Eukaryota > Fungi > Ascomycota > Saccharomycetes > Phaffomycetales > Wickerhamomycetaceae > Ruyongia > Ruyongia namnaoensis. The sequence continues at coordinate 62,931 of JAJMKA010000022.1, forward strand.
TCATGAGGATGATGGATGTATAGATCAGCTTTATCAGCTCTTGATTTTTGTGCAATTAGAACACAATCTAATAAATCTTGATCATTTGTAATTGAAACAATATCATTTTCATCATCTATGTAACTTATTAAGAATTCTTCAGTTATTTTAGAAATTTCATTTGGATTTAATTTAGATGTAATAGCTTCCTTTAAACTATCAAAACCATCATTTGGTCTAATATTAATTCTATGAACTCTATTATTTGGTGATTTAAATTTGAATGTAAAGAAACCAACATTAGTTGTATGTGTTGATTCATTAGTAACTGAAACAGAATCATTTGGAGCAATTGGTGATTCATTTAATGAGAATTGATTAATTTCACTTTGACTTATATCTGGAATTTGTGATTCAGAGTGTAATGATTCAGTATCATTATCTAATGAATGCCAGAATTTATTCCAAGCTGGACCTTCACCTTCTTCATCTTCATTACCAGTCTTCATATTTGAGATTTGATTTAATGTAGAATATGTTAATTTTAAAACTTCAACGATACCAATGATTTCATTATGTTCATCATCAATAACTGGTAAATTTAAATAATGACCAACAAACATCTTTCTTAAAGCAGCTTGAATTGATAAATCTTTTGAAGCAACATCTGGAGAAGAAGTCATAACTCTAATAACTGAACAAGTCTTTGGATCTAAACCAGCTGCAATAACTCTTAAGACAACATCTTTAGAAGTGAAAATACCAGTAACTTCATCTTCATTATCTTTAACTAAAACTGCAGTAGTATGGTTTTCTTTCATTAAACAAGCAGCATCATAAACATTTGTTTTAACATTAACATATGAAGGTAAACTATTTTCATCTAAGACAGATTCTAATGTTGGTCCACTCATAACATTCTTTAAATTTTCAAAATATTTAATAACGTGTAATGGTTGTTGAGCACTACCCATTTCTAATTGAACACCTTCTAAAGCTTCATATAATTTTTTAGATGATTCATACATTCTTTCTAATTTTTCCATTGCTTCTTCGTAACATTTAGTAATATCCAAAACACCAACGATTTCATTATTCTTAGTTTCATCTAAAATTGGTAAATGTCTAAAACCTTTTTGAACCATTAAATTTAAAGCTTCTGAAGCTGGTGTTAATGAAGTTGCACACAGAGGGTTTTCAGTCATGATTTGATCAATTGTGACATGGGAAGCATTTAAACCAGCACCAACGACTCTAAAAGCTAAATCTTTTGCTGTGAAAATACCTAATAATTTATCATCATCATCAACAACTAAAATACAATTTTCTCTTTTGGCACCCATTAATTGAGCAGCTTCATAAGCTGTATAAGAAGGTTTACACAAGACTGGATCAGTTGGTCTTAATGATAAAACAGTACCAGGTTGTGAATGTCTTAATGATTTTTTCTTAGAGGAAGTGTACTTCATGTTCTTCTTACTTAAATTGTTTTCAACACGACGTCTGATGGCTTCATCTCTCTTTGATTGTCTCTTTCTACTTTCTAAAATGGCATCAACTGAAGTATTTGGGCCAGGTCCACCACTGTTTCCGGAGGCAGAGGAAGAAGCCTTCTTTGGAGATCTTAATGAATTCATTTATGTAACAAAAGCTATCAATGACACTAAATTCAAGAGATCAATTGTGATATAAAGATCAAAGATGGTAAAGATAGGATCTGGTACGTTACCACAAGAAAAAAAAAATCAAAATCAAAACAAAAACAAAGCGAATTCCGGTATTCCGTTTTGGGTAAATTCCGAGGTGCTATAAAATTTGTATGGAGATTTTGAATTTCTATGAAGGTTATAAGATGTTTTTGAAAGTAGTGTTGGACTGTTGGTTGTTCAAGAAGTCAAAAATGTAACATATATCATTAGTTTAACTCATTAAATAGTTATTCACACAATTTCAAATGATATTAGCTATACAAAACAGATTCATAGCTACTAAATGGTAAAATTAGGGAGAATAAACCTTTGACTCAAAAATTAGGGAAAGTTCAGATTTTAAGGAGTTTCCAAGTTTTGTTAGATTGAATGGTATGAAGAGAGTTACATTCATCAATTACACATTAATTAACCACATAATACACCTAATTGCATACCATTTCACCTTTGAATTGAACAGAACATCCATCTGATTTCATTTATTTGTTTTATTACTGAAAAATTTAACAAAAATCAAAGAATATTCCTAAAAACTCAGCGGCTATAGAAAACTATAAAAGGGCAAATTTCCTGTTGAATTTTTGATCTCTTACCAGATTTACCTTTTGCCACCATCTATATTTGGATTAATCAAGAACACAAAACTTATTTAATTACCATCATTGTTAGAAGAGAAGTATAATCAGCTCAACCATGTTTAATCAATTATACACTTTCATGAGAAGTCCCCTTGTTTCAATCTTTGTTGACAATCCAGCTGCTCAATATATAGATCAATTGGTTAGAAACTTTATCGTGGATAGTTTACAAACAGGTCCAATTCCAAATCATGTTAGTTTCATCATGGATGGTAATAGAAGATATGCTAAGAATAATGGGTTACAAACTGCTGAAGGTCATGAAGCTGGATCAATTTCTTTAGTTCAAATCATTGATGCTTGTTATAGAGTTAAAATCAGACACGTTAGTATCTATGCATTTTCAATTGAGAATTTTAATAGAACTCAAGAAGAAGTTGAAATATTATTTGGTCTTTTGATTGAAAAATTAAATGATTTTACTGATGATGATGCCAAATATAATAAGTTTGTTCAAATTAGAATTATTGGTAATAGAAGTTTTATTCCTGAAGAAATCAATGAACGTTTAAATGATATTGAAGAAAAGACAAAGAAGAATACTGATTTAATTTTAAATGTTTGTTTCTCTTACACTTCGAGAGATGAAATCTCTCATTCAATTTCAAAGATTGTCGATGGTGTCGGAACTGGTAAGCTTGGTTTATCACAAATCAATCAACAGTTGATTGAAGATAACTTTTATTTTGGTCATGATACTGAACCTGTTGATATTTTAGTTAGAACTAGTGGTCATACAAGATTAAGTGATTATCTTATTTGGCAAGTTAATGAAGGTACCAGTATTGAATTTGTTAATGAATATTGGCCAAATTTTACTTCTGTTAAATTTTACTTTATTTTAATGAAATGGGGTTATAAAAAATCTATTGAACAAAAAGTTGCTGAATACCACGAATTAAAGAAACAAGTAATCAAAAATACATTCAATAAAAAATCAACTAAATTAGAATCATTAAAAAAATCACCACCTTTAGTTACAATTTTAGGTGAAAAAACTGAATAATTCAATTAACTTATATTTCATAATTGATATTACACAAAACAAAAATGCAACTTCTTTTTTTATTCTTTATTTTAGTTTTTCCTTCTTTATAACTATACTTTCTATAATTTTTCTCTTTTCTTTCTTTTTAATCTCTGTCTTCTTAGCGTCATCAATTTTTCTCAAATATGCATTAAATACAACAACTTCTGCAACTAAGACCAATATACCAAAAAATAAACATAATAATACTCTTTGTGCTAATGAAATGTAATTTTGAGTCCAATACCAAATAGCATAAACCACTGATAATACACTGATTAAAATGTTTGCAATTGTTGTTAATTGATTTTTTAATTCTCTTGCCATCTCTGATGGTGTTAAATAATCATCATCAATTCTAATCTTATCTTTATTAATCATTTCTTGATATTCATATTCTTCTTGTTTATACCTTAATATATCCAATTGTTTCTGGAACTCTGGTGAATATCCTTTCTTCTTTATTGGTTCAATATATGGGGTTAATCCTTTGAGAAATGTTGAAATTGGAATATCTTTTAGTTCTTTCATATTTTTGTGTAAATAGATCAAATCATTGGTAGTTATCCAACCTCTTTTCTTTACGACTTCACCATTCGGTATATCTTCTAATTTCTCTTGAATAACTGTGGGTATAGTATATTTCATCTTTGACTACGTTAATTGTTTTAGTCTTTTAATCAAGTTTGTGATAAAATCAATTCCAACATTTTGAGAAATTAGAATGAATTCCGAGGGCGTTAAGTCGGATTTAATTTTATTGTGATTTTTTTTTTTTTTTTTGAACGAAAAATTTTAAAAGTTTCGACAATTTTCATTGAATGATAAATAGAGAGTTTAAGATCAAATCTCATTCAATAATAATATAAATAATGCTTTCTAGAAGTTTGATAAGAAGCAGATCTGTATCTTCTTCAAGATTAATTCACACTACTAGAGTTGCTCCATCAGCTTTTGATTGGTTAAGTTGGAAGAAAACAGAAGAAGCTGATGTAGTACCAGTAAAGAATGAACAAGAAGCTATAAAATCAGCTGTTGAAAAATCAGAAGAAGAAGTAAAAAAATTAAACACCATTGAATATATTGGTGTTCCAAAAAAGACAGATTGGGATAATTTAACAGAAGAAGAAAGATTAAGCAAATATTCATTCACACCTTTTTTCACAGCTAGAGATGCTGTTGTTAAAACACCAGAAGAATTAAATACAAAAATAGTGGACATTTATACATCATTAACAGGTCTAAAAGGTTTAGAAGCTAGTGAAATAGCGTTAGAAGATTTAAACTTAAGATTTGAATTTTTTAAATTACTTCAGAAAGATACAGGTATCTTTGTTCCAGATTCAATAATAACTAAAGCTGATACAACTGAACCATTATTACATTACTTTGAAAAAGAAGTCTTCTCTGGTAGATACAGTAAGAGAGATCCAGATAACATCACACTTTCAGAATTATCATTCAAAGCTCCAAATGTTCATATTGTCAACACAAACTCTAAAGCCAAACAAAGTAAGGTATTGGAAGAATTATACAAAAAGGCTACTGACATTTCTGAAAAGAAGATCAACGAACAACTATAAGGATCATTTAATGATAAAAAATTATGAAAATAGTATAGATGAATTCAAATTGAACTTTTTAATGATTATGTCGAGTTGAGAATCTTTTTTATCTACTTGATTTGTTACACAAAAGACAAAAGACTGAAGAAAAAAAGAAATGAAAAAAAACAACTTTAGACATCTTGTATATATACATACATCCTATTTACTAGCATTATAAAATGAACATGTAGACTGTCAGAGTGATAATAGTATATCTAACTGTAGTATTCACTATTCTATCATCTATCATCTACCATAGTTAAGATTTTGGTGTCACTCGAGCGGAATAAAAAAAAAAAAAACACAGAAGCAATTGTACTATCAACAAGATTTATTCTAAACATAAATTAATCACAGACTTATCACGATATATACATAATAAAACATGTCTGATAAGGTAGGAGAGGCATATATCCCAAAGTATCTCTTGAAGACAGCTTATGGTGAGAAACTCCAGGCCAAAATGCAATTGAAACACAAAAGTCAATCTTCAAATGTGGCAATATCTTCAAAACTAGGAGCATTGGGGTTAATGGGAACAATGCCATCAAGATACACATCATCTGATTATGAAGCTCAAGCATCTGCTTTATATGGTGCAACTGAATCTTTGATAAACAATTTAAATACCACACAGACAAATTCAGGTGCTACAAGAACTACAGGAGACACTGCTGGTTTATATGAAGATACCCCTGATAATGGTGATAATGCATATGACCCAGATTTAATACGCCATGACTCAGCAGTGTACCAAGAAGACATAATGGTAGTAGATGGAGAAGAAGAACATAGCGATGAAGATGATTATTATGATGAATTTGATGTTAGATATAATGGACCAGAGAGAAATGGCTCTGATGAAGATGATTCAATGGAGGAAGATAGTTTTACAGAAACTGAAAGAGAAAAAGTTAGAAAGAGATCAAGATATTCTAAAGCTGCATTAATAAAGAGAGATGGATTTAGATATCCGTTACCTAGCAGATGGAGTTTAAATAATCAAAACACACCAAAGGGATTTGAATCATCAAATAATGGATTAGATTTAGGTAATGGTAGTAATCAATTCTTTGCATTAAAATCAAACAATACAGTCCCAGTAAGTTGTGGTGTGTTTTATTTTGAAGTTCAAATCTTAGATGTTCCATCAGTTCGTTCTTCAGCTGATATTGGTATTGGATTCATGACTGCTAATTCAATTGATATTGAGAAAATGCCAGGTTTAGAAATTGGTACATATGGATTCAATGGTTCTGACGGTTCAATTACATGTAATCAAACAATAAATAGAAAATATAATCATAGATACGGTAAGGGGGATATTATTGGATGTGGTGTTAATTTTATAACAAAATCAATATTTTATACAAGAGATGGTGTTTATTTAGGTGTTGCATTTACAGATGTTTCCAAAGCATTAAACCCAATAATTGGATTAAAGAGTGGTCATTCAATACATACATCTTTTGGTACTACTGGAAATGAATTTTTATTTGATATTTGTGGTTATATTGATGAAACTAAACATAAAATATTAAATGAAAAGATTCTCTTGGCTGGTACAAGTGATGAATTAAATGATACAATTGGAAATAGTTCTAAAGATTCAAATAAATATACCGATAAACAATTATCTGATAAATTAGTTGATTTTGTTGGTTCATATTTTAATCATCTTGGTTATGTTGATATAAGTAAAACTTTTTTGAATGAAGTAAAGAAACAAAAGGGAATTACAAGTGAAGAAAATTCAACAGACAATGGTACTTCAGTTAGTGAAAATCAAATTAAACAAATTGAATTATCATCACAAAAGGAAGAAGAGAATCTGATTATTAGACAACAAATTAGAAGATATTTATTTAATGGTGAAATTGAATCAACAATAAAATTAACAAATTTAAAATTTCCTAAAGTTTTTGAAGAATCTGAAGATATTCTTTTTAGATTAGAATGCTATAAATTCATTAAATATATTAAGAAGGGTGAAATTCCAGAAGCTATGATTTATGGTCAAGAGTTAAAATCAAAATATAATAATAAACAAGTGAAATATCAAGATCATTTAAATGATTTGTTTAGTTTATTAGCATTTGAAGATCCAATGGAATCAAAAGAGTTTAGTTATTTATTAAAAGAATCAGAATTGATTAAATTAAGTGATGAATTAAATTCAGCTATTCTAAAAAGTTTAGGTAAATCAAGTGTATCAGATTTAGAAAGATTAGTTAGACATACTAAATCTTTATTACATTATCTTAATGAACAAAATCAATTGGAAAGTTTCTTAGTTACAAATGAAGATTTTGGTATATGATTATTTGTGTGTTTCAGTGTTTGATATGTGTGTTTTTATAATAAATGATTAATGAAATAGTATCTACCAAGAATCAGTCTTGTAGAATCTATAAAAGAGAGAAATATCATAATTTAAAAATTATCACGTGACTTTTTTTTTTTTTTTTTTGTTTGTAGCAAACTTCAAGATTTATAGAAATCTCTTTATAAATTTTTCTTTTTAACCAATTCAAAAGAAATATTTTTAATATTGATCTAATTAGGATATCCAATTCTATAAGGGATTGAAATAATTCATCTTCATAACACCTCTATGTTCAAAACTTGCTTTCCTAAAATCACAAGGAATTGCACCTTCAGAGCAAGGTTTATCCATAACAATACCGTAGTGTTTAATAGAGTTCCAATAATACCCAAAGTTAAACCAAATTATTCTAAATTCAATGGTTCAAAATACATTTTCACAACTTCAACAATTGCAATTGCTTCAATTACTTCATACTCTATTTATAACATTAATGAGAACAAATTGAGGAATGATACGTTGATACCGGACAAGAGTGCTGACACTTTTGAATCAGGTTTATTTATGGCATCACAAAAGGAAGCAATTGAGGAAGAAGCACAATATAGAAAGGATAAAACAACAAAATCAAGTATATGGTTCTTATATAGATTATGGTTTGTTTTAGATGATTATTTAATTGAACCTGTGATTACATTTGGTAGATTTTTAGAATTAACCTTTATTATTTTTTTACCAATAGTTATAACAATTCCAATTAGTTGGTTTGGTAAAAGAGATGTTTTAAATAATAATGAAAGATCTGGTTCAGTTCTTTGGTATAAGATTTTAAGAATAAGTCTTGAAAATGCTGGTGCATCATTTATAAAATTAGGTCAATGGGCAGCTTCAAGAACTGATCTTTTCCCTCAACAAATGTGTAAAGAATTAGGTGAATTACATTCAAATGCAAAGAGTCATTCAATAACGTATACTAAAAAAGTTTTAACTGAATCTTTTGGATTACCATTTGATGAAATATTTGAAGAATTTAATGAAAAACCTGTTGGTGTTGGTGCAATTGCTCAAGTTTATTTAGGTACTTTATCTAAAAAAGTTTTAGAAAATGTTAATGAATTTGATCAATATAAGAAGAAGACAAAAAAATCAATTTTTAGTAGAATTTTAAATGATGATCATGATGAAAGAGATAATAAACCATCACCAAATCAAAAAGTTGCAATTAAAGTTATTCATCCAAATGTTGCAATTACAATAAAGAGAGATTTAAAAATTATGAATTTTTTTGCACAATGTATTGATATGATACCAACAATGGAATGGGTTTCATTACCAAGTGAAGTTGAAAATTTTAGTATATTAATGAATTTACAATTAGATTTAAGAATTGAAGGTTTAAATTTAAAGAAATTTCAAAAACAATATGAGAATGATATATTTGTTAATTTCCCTAAACCATATTTAAATTTTTCAAATAAATTAATTTTAGTTGAAGAATATATTAATGGTATTTCAATGTCAAAAATGTTGGCAATTAAAGATGATAAAGATTTAAATAAAGATTTAACAAAGAGAATGAGTGATAAAATTATGGATTCATTTTTACAAATGTTAATTTTAAATAATTTTATTCATTCAGATTTACATCCAGGTAATGTTTTAATTAGATTTATAAAGACAAATGATTTAGAGAATAGATTAATTTCAACAGATGAAGATACTAATGAAATAATGACAAAATTAAAAATATTTGAAGAACATGGAGATGAATCATTAATCAAAGCATTAAATAAAATTTATAAAGAAGGTTATTTCCCAGAAATTTGTTATATTGATGCAGGTTTAGTTACTGAATTAAATGAAACTAATAGAGTTAATTTTATAGCATTGTTTAATGCATTAGCAGAATTTGATGGGTATAAAGCAGGTGAATTAATGATTGAAAGATCCAAAACACCAGAGACTGCAGTTGATGAAGAATTATTTGCATTAAAAGTTGAAAGATTAGTTGATAAAGTTAAACAAAGAACTTTTACTTTAGGTACAGTTAGTATTGGTGATTTATTGGATAAGATGCTTTCAATGGTTAGACAACATCATGTTAGAATGGAAGGTGATTTTGTTAGTGTTGTTGTTGCCATTTTATTATTAGAAGGTATTGGTAGACAATTAGATCCAAATATGGATTTGTTTGCAAGGTGTGTATATTTTATCTTTATTAATGGATTTTCTGAAATAGAATAGGAATAGATCATTTTTGATGATGATTTTGATTAATTATATTTCAGAGTTTTTTAATTATATCTTTTCTTTTGGGTTTGTGACGTTTCTTTGTTACTAACAGAATAAATTTTTAATTTACTAGTTCTTTACCTATATTGAGACAGTTAGGATTACATGACGAGAAAGGATTGATCAATAAGGGCGACAAGTTGGCCATGTTCAAGGTATGGTTGACATTAGAGGTTCGTCAATTCATCTCTTTAAGTTCACAAGATGTAAGTATACTTCAACTCTAATTTTAATTTTAGCGATGATGGGACAAAAACCAGAATTAATACTAACAACAATAAATTTAGATTTACAAATTGGTGAAGTCAGATGGATTCTGTCCAAACTATTAGACGAAGAGAAGATGTTATGAATTGTTATGAAAAATGGTATTTTAGGTGGTTGTTTATTTAGTTTTATATTTAATGAAAGCAAAATTCTGTTTTTATACTAATTCCAGTCAATTAACACCGAAACCAGCACTGAAAAGTTGGAAACTTGTAGCTAAGACAGTGGTAAAGTGTAAGCCAATAAACATACTCTACACCTCTGCCATCATACTACCAACCAATCGCAATTCTAGTGTAAAAATCTCGAAACTGAAGGAATTCTTTCACCTTCTTTACGATTTGCACGTGGATTAGCACTTAAACACAAATAAGCAACTGTCCATCTTCTGACTGGATCGAAAGTATATAAGAGAGCATAAAGATCACTTTGCACACACACTACTGCTAACAACACTTAACTAAACACATCACCTACACCATCTCCTCCATCTGTCAGGACACTCAATTGAAAATCTGAGAAGTATTCAAACAGAATTTCAACTTTTTGTACCTCCAGAAAAATTTTATTTCCTTTCTTTTTGTTTTAACCATAAACAACAAAACTTCCTTCAAATAGAGTCGTCCAACGATGAAGTTTGGGAAGACAATCTCCAGTCACCAGGTTCCTGAGTGGAGCCATAACTACATTAACTACAAGGGCTTGAAGAAGCAAATCAAGCAGTTGGTTGCCCTTCAAACCGCCATCATAAGGGAAGTGGAGGAAGATGAGCAATACAATAACAATGGCAACGGTGGAACAGGTGTAAGATTCCAACAATTAAAACGTGAAGATACTCTGAACAACTCTGCTATCAAAGATAAATTGGCTTCTTTCTTCTTTGCTCTTGATAGAAACAATGAAAAAGTTGATGACTTCTTTAATAAACAATATACTGAATATGATAGAAGATTCAAAAAAATTTCAACAATAATCAATTCTTATAACAATGATATAGATACTTTAGATGTTGAAGAATTAGAAGAGTTTATGGGTGTTTTAATTGATCTAAGATCTTGCTTTAGAAATTTAAAATGGTTTGCTGAATTAAATAAAAGAGGTTTTATTAAAATTTTAAAGAAATTAGATAAAAAAGTTGGTACTTGTCAACAAACTCCTTATTTAACAACAAGAATTTTACCTTTATCATTCGCTGATGAAAGCAATAATAATATTGTCAAACATTTATCAACTATTAATGAATATCTAAATATGATTTCACCTCATGTTGATTCTATTAGAAAATTAAACAATGGTCGTGATGATGACTCAAATGAAAATTCTGGGGATTATTTCCATACTTCAAGATCAGGTTCTGTTACTCCAGATAAATTCACAAGATATATTAAAAGAGATGATGCTGAAAACTTATTCATTCAATTATCAACTGAATATCGTTCTCTTATCTTAGTACCTGTCAAATTATTGATCTCTTTGTTGAATAAAGCCGCACTATCTGACTCAACTAAATGTATGGCCAAAATTTTAGAAACTGTTTCTTCATTATCTGATCCTGATGATATTAGTGGAAGAAACTTCTTTCATCATCATGTTATTGCATTAGGTAAACAAGTTCAAAAATCAGAATTAAAAGCTCAACAATCAACAACTGCTCTTTTACAATTAGGTGTTAATTTAACTCCTGCTACTCCCCCAGATTCTTTTAATAATAGATTAATTGGTGCTTTTGGTCCTGATGGAATTAATTCAAGTGATACTCCGACTTCTTTATTGTTTATCTTGACCCATTTACCATCTCATTTAAGACCTGCTTTATTACAACGTGATCATTATAAAAGAACTCCATTACATTATGCTGCTCAATATGGTTTAAAACAAACAACAACAATCATTATTGATGCCCTTAAATCTTGGAATGAATGGGATCCAACTATCCCAATTGATGATTTAACTGTTTGGGGTGATTCAGAAAATTTATCTCCTTTACATTTATCAGTTATTGGTACTCATCCAAAAACTTTAGAAGTTTTATTATCAAATTCAAATAGAACAATAAATTCAAAAAGATTATTCCTGTTAGCTGCAAGATTAAATTCACCTGATATTATGAAATCTCTATTATCTTGTAAAGGTATTGATATTAATTATGCTGATCCTGATACAAATGAAACTGCTCTTTATTTAGCTTCAAAATTAAATTTATCAGCTGTTGTTGAATTTCTTTTAGAAAATAATGCTGATACTGAAATAATGGAAAGTTCATTTTGTTGGACTCCAATATTTATTGCTGCTGTTGAAGGTTTAGAATCAATTGTTGATTTATTAATTAAATATAATGCAGTTTATTCAAAACCTGATGAAAGTGGTTGGATTCCAATGGAACATTCTTGTTTAAGAGGTCATTTAAAAGTTGCTGATAAATTAAAACCTGCAAATTATAATCCAGCTTCTCTATTTTTGGATAATTTGAAATCTAATAATGGTTCAAGTGCTTCTATTGAAACTCATAGTGATTCTTCAAATAGTGGTATTGATAGTACTTTGAATAGTCCAATCATTGGTGGCAATTCTAAAAATGGTAATGGTTTCACTAATCATAGTAACAATAGTTCAATGTCAATTTCTGAAAATTCAAGTGAGAATTATAAGAATAAAGAACATGCTAAAATTGATGATTTATATAAAGCTATTAAACCAAAATCAAGTAAGAGTCCTCAAACTATTAAATCTTTTGGTCATAGATATTTAACTAAAGAATCAGTTATTTTAATCACTTTAGGTTCAAATGATTTAAGAGTTAATACACCAGCATTAAAATTTGATAAAGTTCCAATTTCAAAAGTTCATACTACTGAATTAGATACTGCTTTAACTTTAGTTGTTTCTTTAAGAGGTGCTAATCATTATGATGCTCCTCCAGTTTCAATTGATTTACCTTTAGATGATGTTGAACCAATCTCATTCAATTCCTTCTTGGCTAATCCATTAGATGAAGTTATTTTATTTGATATTATTCCAACTTATGGTGGTGATAATAGTAAAAAGATTTTAGGTAGAGGTGTTGCTTTATTGAGTAAATTATATCCATCATTTGGTGATCATAGAAGTTCATTAAATAAAGTTGTTACAATTCCAATTATTGAAACTGAAACTTTAGAAATATTGGGTGAATTAACTTTTGAAGCTCTTGTTGTTACACCATTCCATCATCCAAATATGTCAATTAATAGAACTGAAACATATTGGAAATCCTTAGTTTCAACAAGAGTTATTGGTCATAGAGGTTTAGGTAAAAATATTAATACAAGAAATTCATTACAATTAGGTGAAAATACTGTTGAATCATTTATTGCTGCTGCCTCTTTAGGTGCTTCATATGTTGAATTTGATGTTCAATTAACCAAAGATCATGTTCCTGTTATTTATCATGATTTCTTAGTTGCTGAATCTGGTGTTGATATTCCAATGCATGAATTAACACTGGAACAATTTATGAATTTTAATGAAAATCATGATACTGTTAAAGTTTCAAAAGATGATGATTTCCTGTTAAGATCAAGATCTGCTTCATTAAATAATATGAAACTTGGTGCTTCAGATATTAATACTTATTTAGAAAAGATGAAATTAACAAGAACTTATAAAAGTAAAGGTTTCAAAGGTAATTCAAGAGGTTCATCAATTGCATCCTCATTTGCTACATTAGTTGAATTATTCAAAAAAGTTCCAAAGAATGTTGGTTTTAATATTGAATGTAAATTCCCAATTCTTTATGAAGCTCAAGATGAAGATTTTGGTGAAATTAATATTGATTTAAATTTCTGGGTTGATACTGTTTTAAAAACTGTTTATGACCATGCTGATGGTCGTGATATTGTTTTCAGTTCTTTCCATCCTGAAGTTTGTTTATTGTTATCTTTAAAACAACCAGCTATTCCAATTTTATTCTTGACTGAATCTGGTACAAACTATATGCCTGATATTAGATGTGATTCTTTACAAAGTGCTATTAGATTTGCTAAGAGATGGAATTTATTAGGTATTGTTAGTGAATCTACTCCATTGGTTAAATGTCCAAGATTGACACAAGTCGTTAAAGCAAGTGGGTTAGTCTGTTTTACTTATGGCGTTGAAAATAATGATCCTGAAAAATCAAGATTACAAATGGCTGCAGGTGTTGATGCTGTTATTGTTGATAATGTTTTAGCTGTTAGAAAGGAATTAACTAAAGATGCTAAGAAAGCTGATGAAGTTTTATCTTTTTGAATTTTTGACTGATAATGATTATAGAATTATCATATAATTCTGCTAGATTTACCTTTCTTTTTCTTTCATATTGTAAATTCTTTCTTTTAATAAGTAGAATTATAGTATCACTTGACCACATCTATTTACTTATATTCTTTTTTGATTTGTTAATTGTTCCTATTGTTTTTTTGTCTGTTAATAATTTTTTTCTTGGGTTTCTTGGTTTTTCTTAGTACTTTTAATTTTTTGTTGTTTTTTGTTTTCACTGTTATTTATTATATTAAACTTTTCAAACGTCAATTAAGACAAATTATGACATTATGAGATATAGAATAAGACACATACTTTCTAGATTTTTAAAATTCATTTGATCGAAATGATCAAATTAAACTTGTATATTAATTAATTATAATTTTTTTAATGTTTATTTATATAGTAAGATTTGTAAATAACGGCTACAATTCTAGAAGAACATAAATTAATATATCAAATATGTATTATTAAGTTGGAGAAATATTCATACATATTGAACTGGAATAAACTTTTTTTTTAAAAATGATTTTCATGTATATTTTTCAAATATTCTTCTATAATATTTTGAGAAATAAAGAGAATGGAGATGAAAAAATAGGGGAATGAAAATATTATTGAACAAGATAAATTAACACAAAGACAAAAAAGAGTGAAAGAGATAAAACTCAATAAATATGAATGGGGTTTTGTAAACTCAAAATTAGTTTACAAAAATGATTTAATAAAAAATAAAAAATTGAATAATGAGAAGGTAACAATGTCAAGTTTCTATAATTAAAGAATAGGGTTGGATCTATGATTAAGAACATCATTGATCCTTTATATGATTTGTAAATTGTATAATATGTGTATGATTAAAATTTTTAACGAATTTAACGTTGTGCAATATCAGCAGCTTTTGAATCCATAAAGAAGTATTTAAGAACTAATTCAATACCCCAAGAAACAGCCAAATCTAAAATGATTGTAACAGTCAATTTAGTCTTGAAGACAGTATCCATTGGAACAAATTTCATAGCTTCATTTAATTCAGGCATGAATTCAGTTGAACCAGCTAAGGCTAAACCTGCAACACCAAGTAAACCATAGTACATACCCTTATTATCTTTAATACTTTCCTTGAATGGTGGACCTTGATAGTTAACAGCAAAAGTTGAAACTTGTTGAGCTAATTGAATTAAAAAGATACCAGTGTTTAATAATGATGCATTGAATTCTTTTTCAAGATCAATTTGAGGTTCTCTTGGTTCTAAAATGTAAATTTCACGAGTGATGTAAACTAAAGTAGCAATATGAACAGCGAATTGACCTAAGATTGAACCCATAATGTAAATGTTGAAAATACCTGGTTGTGGTCTTTCCTTGGATAAAGCTTGAATTGGTTTACCTTTAGAAATACTTAAGAAACAGACAGAAATTAATAAACCTGAAATGGTAGCTTGAGCATCACCAAATTTAACACCAGCAAGATAGATAACAGATAAGGAATAAGCACTAATCAAACAATTTAAAGCTAAAATCTTGTACATTTGAATAGTAGAGACTAAAGCACAACGACCTTGACGAATAATATTGGTAACGGTAGAGACATTAGCTAATTTGGAAGTGAACGGAGCAGCAACAGAAGCATCACCTAATTTCAAAGTTGGAGCTTCAGATTCTTCTTCCATTTCTTGTAAGGAACCTAATAATTTTTCAGCTAATTCAGATTTAGCCTTATTTTGATCTTTACCATCAGTAGTAGTATTAGCAACAGCAGTAGATTTAGCAGCTAATTCACGCATTTCATCAGTAATTTCAATACCTTGTTTTTCCATAGCTTTCAAATAGTGAGGATTAGTTGGACCAGGTGGATAAGTATGAGCAATGTTTAAAGGAACAGGTGGATGAGGTTTTTGCCATCTATCAAAGAATTCACATTGCTTATTGTAAACTTTTTGTAAAGTTTCAATCTTTCTAGCTTCAGCAATTTTCTTTAATCCTTCTTCAGTACCATTTAATAAAGCAACACCGACATGAGCTTGTTTTAAAGCACCAACATCATTAGTACCATCACCACACATTAAAGTGTTGTAACCCATATCTTTTAAAGTAGTTAAAATAAATTCTTTTTGAGATGGTGAAACACGAGCATAGACCCAAGTATGTCTGATTAAAGAACGTAATTGTTTATGTTCTAATAATTTAGCCAAAGCATAACCAGTAATAGCAATATCGTAAGTTTGGAATAAAGATTCATCAATATCATCAGAACTCTTGAATGGAATAATTTTAGTTTCTTCAACATTTCTCCAGATTAATTCATGATCACCATGATGAGCTTCAGGGGCATCAAGGATTAAAACTTCACGTTCAACAATCTTAACTTCTTTAGCAACATGGACAGCAGTTAATGGATTATCACCAGTAATCATAACACAACGATGACTTGAATTGTTCAACATTTCAATTGATTCAATAGCATCTTCTTTCAATGGACAGTGGAAAACAATAAAACCTGCAAACATTAAATCTTTTTCAACATCTTCACGCTTAATTTTAATAACTTTAGCATGAGAAATGTTATCTTCAAGATATTTATAAGCAACAGCTAAAACACGAGACCCAGAACGAGTAAATGACTTATAGATTTCTTCATAGTTATCTGGGATAACAGATAATCTTTCAAGAATAGTTTCAGGAGCACCTTTAACAGAGACTAAAGTCTTTGGACCAACAGATGATAATGAGGAAGATCTCTTTAAAGCAGAGGAGAATTGGAAACGACGTAAGATTTGAATCTTTTCAGTTTTCTTTTCAGAAACTTCTCTATAAACAACATCTTTATCACCAACCTTATATCCAATAGCATCTAAAGTAGCCTTTTCCATAGGATCACCAACAACTTCACCGTCATCTAATTTAACTAAAGCATGAGCAGAAGCTAAAACATGACTAGTAACAAGAGGAGCATCAGCAGGTTTTGATAAATGACGAATATGATCACCGAAACCAGCTAAACCTTCAAAGACTAAATCTTCACCAGTTAAAGTACCAGTTTTATCAAAACAACAAACATCAATTCTACCAGCTAATGGAATTCTGAATGGTTCAGTACAGTATATATAGAATTTACCTAAGTTAGCTAATGAAGTATTAACAGCCATGGTTAATTCCATTGGTAATTCAGGTGGAACAACAGAAGTAATAATTAAAATACAATCTAAAATCAATTTACTTTGAATACGACCCATTCTAGTACCTTCAACCCAAACAAACCAGGAAGCAGCAATAGCAAAGACTAATAAGAATAAAATGAAGAAGAATGATTCAGCATTACCAACAGAGACACGTTCAGCAGAGAAGATCATAACACGAACTAAAGAACCTTGTGACGTTTCAAAACCAGTTTTACAAACAACGGCTAAAGCACCATTATCTGGAGCTAAAGGAATAATTGGTTCACTTGGAGCAGTAACTTGTAAAGCTTTAGTACCACCATGTAAAACAGAGTTTTTATCTAAACCATCAATTTGTAAATCTTCTTCACTTGGACGTAATTTAATTGATTCTTTTAATAATGGAGTAGATTCACCAGATAACATAGCTTCATTAACAATAGCTGAACCATCAGTTAAGATTAAATCACATGGAATAGCAAATTCATCACCAGTACGAGTAACAGAGACTAAATCACCTGGTAATAAATCAGTAGTTTTCAATAATTGCCATTCATTACTTCTGTAAACGTAGATATCAAATGGTTTAACACCCATACTTTGGAATTCATTCATTGTTGAACGACGTTGGAAAACAGTAGTACATTCAAAAGAGACTAACATGAAAAGAGTGAATAAAGAATAATACCAAAATTCATCCATTAACCAAAGACCAACACAAAAGATTTGGAAGACAAAGAAAGGAGCAGTAGCATGTTCTTTAAACAATTCACCAAAAGTTGGGATTGGAATATCAAAGAAATTCTTACCATATAATCTTTCTAATTTTGATAAATCACCAGTTAAACCTTTCCATTTTTGATATTCACCAATACTTGGAGTTTCATCAATTTTAAATTTTGGAGGAGTGAAAGTACCTTGATCTTCATGATAAATAAAACGTCTCTTTTGGAAAGAGAAAGAAGTTTGAACTTCAGTTGGATAAACATCACGATTAATTTCAGTAATTGCACCAACACCACAATTTGGAGCAGGTTTTAAAAAGATATGAGTAGCTTCATCTAAAGAGTTAACTTTTGAATAGTTGAAATAAGCATCAATATTAATACTCCAGAAAGGCATCAAGAAGAATAAAGCTTGAACAGAGATGATTGAACCTAAATAAACAAAAGTCCATTCAGAACCTTTAATGTATTCATCATACTTGTTATTATAGATATGGAAAAAGAATGGATAAAATACCATGAAAGGAAAGACATAAACACGTTCTAAAGTACCCTTAGGTATCAATAGTTGTGACGCTTCCACTGAAGGATTGTCTACTAGTTTAGCAGAAGACATGACGTTACAATGAAATGGTGTTGCTTTACTTTCTTTTATTTGATTGATTAGGTTTGATTCAGCAAAATCGTTCAAGTGGCGAATAATTTTGAACGAGCTCGACATCCAGACATTTCAGCACGTGATTGAAGTCACATGACCATTTTCTAAAATTTTTTTGAAAATACACAAAAACAAGAAAAAAAAGTAAACAGCAAACAAATCACTCTTTTCATTATTTTATATCTTGAGAAGAATAATTGGTATATTGAAGCTTACATTGGATCATTCTCTTTTAATAGTTACTGGTTGATTATTGAAAAGTTAAAGGTGTTTTGTGGCAAGAAATATACACTTGAGAGTATGAGTACGTCGACATTGGAGATGTCATCAACTGATCAAATCAATGCTTTGAAACAGGCATTGATAAAATCTGTTAATGAAAAGAAGAAATTGAGAGAATTGAACTCAAAATCATCATCACCTGTGCCCACAAGTGTTGAAGTATTTGGATCAAATGAAGAAATTGTCAAGAATAATAATGAGAAGATTAGCGGGAATCAAAATTTGAAGAATAAGGAGAAGGATCAAGAGAATAACGACAAGGCAAAAGAAGTTTACAATGTTGATCTTTATGAGACATTAGTTGAACTTCGAACTTTAGGTTATTCTTTTGATAGTATAGTGGAAGAAAGTGATGTGAATCAAGAATTTTTATCAAAGTGTTTTGGCCATTTTAAACTTCCATATAATTATACTGTTAAACCAGTTCCAGTTCAATTTCCAGAATCTGAAGAAGAAGATGAAGATGAACCTATTGTTATTGAACCACCAAAAAAAGAACCACCAAAAGAAGTTCCAAGTACACAGAAGAAGTTTGTGATACAGGATAAAAATATTTTTAATAATTTGGATACAGTTGAAGATAATAATAAGAAAAAAGTTTTCCCAACATATTCTCATCAACTTCAACAAACCAAAACTACTAATAATTTTAAGAGAGGGAAGAAGAACAAAAATATGAATAGTGTTTTGACACCACCTTGGTTACAAAATCATATAATTATTTTAAGTGATTCTGAAGATGAATCTAGTGATGAAGAAGAAGAAGAAGGTGAAGGTGTAAGGAAAAGAAAATTTGAAGATGAAAATATTGATGATATGGATTTAGACCAAGTTCAAAATAAGTTAAAGGTATTGAGAGAAGATATTAAAAAGATTAGTAGTGAGATAAAAAAGACAAATATTGATCAATTAAATAAATCAGTTATTAAACTTCAAAAAAATATTCAATTAATGGGGAAATTATTTGATTCCAATAATTTACAAAAGACAAAAGAATTAAATGATAAAAAGAAGGAATTAGAGATTAAATTAATGATTCAAGAAACATTTGATAGTATTAAATTAGAATTAGGTAAGAAATTATCTGAAGTTGAAGATTTAGAAAAGAAAGAATTAGATTTACTGAAGAATAAAATTAAAAAAACAAGGTTTGATTTAAAGAATAAATTATTATTAATGAAGAAACATAAAGAAGAGGAAAAAAAAGTTTCTGTTATTAGTACTACCAGTATTGAGAGTAGTAGATCAAGTATTCAAGATTCTAAGATTAGTGATTCAACTAATGAAACAACAACAATAACGTCCAGTGATATTGTTATTGATAAAGAAGATCAAGGAAAGGAAGAAGAGGAACAGAAAGAAGAAATAACAGAGGAAGAAAAGAATGATGAAATCTTAGAGGACCAAAAGGAAGAAATATTAGAAGAAGAGAAGGAAGAAGATGAAGAAGAGTTAAAGAAGAATGTGTATCTTGAAGATACAATTCATAAAATGTCAAAGGTAATTATTAATTTTTTGATAGTTTAAATTAAAGATATTTATACTGAATTTTTTATTTTTCTCTTTAAGAATTTTATTAGATTACTAACACTAATTTTTTCTTTTTTGTTTTTTAATTGGTGAAAACAAAAGAAATAAATTTAATTATAGGCAGAAGTTGATACATTTAAACCATATAGATCATTTAGATCATCCAATATACTAACAGCTACAAGTACAATTGAAGAAGATAATGTTGAACATGAAGATAATTTTAAAGGTGATTTATTATGTCCATTAGAATTATTAAATGGAACATGTTCAACAAATGGATGTGAATTTTTACATTTAAAATAAAGCATAATATTATTTTTTCTTAGCATTTATTATATAACATTTTAGCATTTTTGATTTCAAAATTTTAGCATATTTATTATTATTCTTATATAATTTCTTTACAATGTCTTTAAGAAAGAAAGAATTATCAACTATATTATCAAAAGAAATATCAATAAGAATATAATATAATTTAATTCATCAAATATACCCCCCATTCAATACAACATCATTATAATAATTTGAAAATTCTATTGTAGTATTGTCAAGATTTTCGATTAACCTCAAAAGATATTGTTTTAAAATCGATATTACTATTATGTACTTTTTGATATCAAATATTATCTCTATCTAATGAGGTGAATAGAGATCTGTATTGTGATATTGTTTACCCTTGTATCTTATCTGAGGTATTTAAAATATCACTCCTTTCCATAATCTCTTTTGTTGATATCTTGATCATTTTCAATATCAATTGTAAGAAGTTGAAACCAAAATTTCAAAATCATAAAATCACTAACAAATTACTTAAACTCACTAACAAAATTGAAATAGATATAGATGTTAGAGATTAAGCGAGAGAATGATATTAAATATTGACATATTGGAATATCACTCTAACTTCTAACTTCTATCTTGTATCCTATTATCCTATTAGTACTGATATAAAGAAAGAAGTACTTACTGTGCCTTCTAGAAGATTGAAATTGTTTCCATACATTTTTAACATAGCCATTCATTAACGGGAATCGGAGTTCGGGATTCGGATAATTTGGATTCCTTGTTCCGTTCGAATTTTTGACATATAATTTTATCTCATCTCTCAGAATTATAGTGGATTTAATGGAGTAGATTGAGGAGGTTTTGTTTTGTTTTCTGGAGTATTTGGTGAGATGAGGTTTCCGTTATGGAAAAGGATTTTAGGATGACCATTTATGATTGTTATTTGATGATCAGTTACATGCTTTTGGGATAATTGTGTCAAAATAAATTGACGGTGTTAGTAGTTTAGAGGTTATGGATTATGGTTTGATTAATAGAGGTCATAAACGTCATCAATTATAGATTAATATTCTTTACAATTCTAGTAGATATCTACAATTTTATGGATTAATCTAGCTGAAAAGTTGATGATAATTTTGAAATCTTGCTCTGAACCTCAATTTTCAACTAAACAAAAAAATAAATTCTTACTGAAACGTTTTATTATAACTTGATAACTATAATAATAATGACACCATAATAATAATGACCTTATAATCGTTATCAGTTATCCCCCTATTCAAATGACCCTACTAATAACTTAAAGCAAAGTAAAGAAATAATAATTGAGATTTATTATTTATGAACGGCTGTAGAAACATCGAAACACCTAATAATCTTGAGATGTCTTTTTAGAAAAAAACGCGAAAAAAATTTAATTATTAATATGACAGATGAATTAATAATGAGAAAAAAGAATTAGTAATTATGATTGCTTTATAAAATTCTGTATAAAATATTTTAGTTGAGAATAGATGATGATAAGTAAGTTTTATACGTTTATAGTGAATTTATAAATGATAGATAAGAGATCAAATTATAAGCGTTTAATAACCTTGATTTGTTAAAATTCAGAGTTAATTTTCTAAAACCACGTCTAAACAAAAAATTGCATTGGATCAGTTTTATGTTTTATTTAAAATTTATATGTCAAAATTAAATTAAATAGGTGTTTTTTTCTAAATTTTACCGGTAGTAATTATTGTTAATTAACTGCTATTTGTAAATGACAACGTATCCTCTTTCACTCTTTCTCTCACTCTCTAGTAAATAGTAAGTAGTAAGTAGTATTAACCAGTAACCAGATAGTAGATACTAGATCATGGCAATCATGACGGTGTTAATACTAAACCCATCATCATCAACTTCAATATTAAAACCATTATTTCCACTCAACGGCCGGTATAAATTTAAAAACTCGGTAGTAACATCTCGGGTTTCGGAATAGGGAAGTAGGTGTCAGACCGGTTTCCGTAGCGCTGTTTGCTTTGGAATTGCTGGAATAGTAGTAGATGTTGTTTAATATTATTATTGAATACATAGTTATACACTCCTAATTTTCAACACAATTCCTGTGAAATCCTGAAAAAATTTGAGTAATTTTTGTTAATAAATTTTGAATATTATTTTTGTTTTTATTTTTTTTATTTTTTGTGGTTTTCGGTTAAAAAAAAACATCTGAAAAAGTTGAAAATATTTATTTAAAAAGAATTGAATTTACTCATTTTTTTTATTTTGATGAGTAATTCAAATTTAATTTATAATCAATTAACTGTACTCATTATTTAGGATTAGAAATATAATTCTAAACTATTAAAATATAAATACTACTTCAATTTCATTCAAATCTTTTCAAATTCAACTTTTCATTTAACCATTCCTCACTTTATTTTCATGGAAAAATTTCATTACTATTATTACTATTACAAAATAATTACCGCTAACTTTAACTACAATTATATTAAGAAACAATTATAATGTCAAGTATATCTCAAATGCAACCTACTTCAATACTAGCTCATGATTCATTCAACATGAGATCAAATTCAATACCTACTTCTTCACTAATATCAACTGTAAAGCATAAATTAACAAAAGAAGCTTCAAAACAAGATCATGATTTAAGAATATTAATATCTCATGCTAATTTATTAGATCAATTATTAGATTATAATTATAATTCATCATCATCACAACAATATATGAATACTCCTTCAGTAGTGGAGTATGATAATTATTCAGATTCTGATTCTGATAGTGATTCAGAAAGTGATGAAGAATCTGATTCAGATTATGAAGAAGAAGATGAAGATGAAGAAAATTATGATTATGAAGAAGATGATGAAGAATATGATTTATCAAACACACATAATAATGATGAATTCTTTATTAGAGAATATAATTCAGATGATGATTCTGATGATGAAGATTATGAATATAATTATCAAGATGATAGAATTAATCTTGGTTTATTAAGATATACTTCAAAAACTTATAAAACTTTACCAACTTTAGAAGAAGCTAATGAAGATGAATATTCTAATAGTGAAACTGAAACTGAAGATGATGATCAATCTGATGAAGAATTACAATCTGAAGAAACAGATTTAACTTCTTTAGAATCTTTAGAAACAAAATTAGATGATTCAGAAAGTGATATAACTGATTTATCAAGATTTACATCTCCTCCTTTATTAACTTATGAAGATAATGATTCAGAAGTTGAAGATGAAGATGAAGATTATGAATTACATCCTCATGATCAACATAAAATTCAAAGAATTCATTTTAATATTCATCATCCAGTTAATATATCTTCAACAAATATTGATTCAAAATTATTAATGACAAATACAAATAATAATTCAAATTCAACAACAACTACATTATGTGCTTAAACCCACTTTCTTATGAATTCATGAACCAATTAAACTTTTTAATTCTGTTTTATTTTTTTTTTATTTTTTAACTTAATGATTAACCTTTTTTTTCTTTTTCTTTTTTTAATTTTTTTTAACTATCTATTTATTTATTAATGAATGAAATGATTTAATTGAATTGCAGTGCAAATTTCAATATTACTTTACTTATTTTAAGAAACTTCTAATGACTCAATATTCAGCTGTATATAAATTTTTCTTAATTGAATGTTTACTATTTTTGTACTTTTAATTATATTGTAGTTGTATTACTTGTTTATTGTTGATCTATTAGTACACTTGTTCTATAGTAGTCAGTATCAGTAGTAGTAGTTCTATTAGTAGTAAATGTAATAGTAGTAGTAGTAATAGTAGTAGTAATTGTAAGAGACTAATTTGAAGCAACAGAGACTAGACCCTTACCAGTCCCAAATAAAAAGACTAGTCCACAAATCACGAGACTCAGCAAAAATTAAAAAAAAAAACCTCAAAATAAAAAAATTGGAAAATAAACAAAAAATCTTTAAAATATCACAATTAATGGATCTGATGAGTATTCAATTATAGTTTATATTTGTTGATTGATCTATTTGGGAGATTCCATTAATAAAACATTCTTCATTCTCCAAAAAAATTTCATCACTATCGCTTTAATTTTTATATTTTTTTGCTTTATATTACAAATCTCCCCTTTTTTCATTAGTTTGGTGTTATTTAATTCAATAAGTTTGGATATTGTTATAGAATAGGGTTTATTCCCATCCTCATTTGCATATATTTTTATAAGAAAGAACGAATAATTCAAATATGAATGAATCACAATCAACTTCAAAAAGATTGAATAAATTTAAATTAAAAATAGATTTATCATCATCACCAAATTTAAACAATAATAATAATCAAAGTAAGAGTAAAAGATTAACTCAACTATTTACTAAAAGTTCAAAATTAAGTTTAAATAGATCATCAAGACAGAGATCTTCATCAATTGAAAATATCCAAAATGGTAATATTAATTTAAATCTTAGTCCTAATTCAACTTCACAACAACAATTTAGAAATAATGTTAATATAACAAGAATTAGTTCACCAATTAATTTAATATCTTCATCATCAACAATAGCTCAACAATCTTCAATAAATCCTCAAAATATTCCTGATTTATCATCAACTTCAAGAAGTTCAAGTTTTAAATTATCATTATCAAGAAGTTCAACTTTAAATTCAAATAAATCAAATAATCATTTAAATTATTCTTATTATAATAATAATTATCATAATAGATCTTTAAGTAATAATAATACTATTTTTCCAACTATTTCAAATTCAAATTTAGATTCTGAATCAATTGAAATAACAAATGTTTCAAATTTTACAAGTCCAACAAAATCAATAAAATCTTTAAAATCAAATTCTCAATCAAGAAATAATTCATTAAAATCTTATAATGATGGTTCAAATATTAAATTTGTTGATGATTTAAAAGAAAATCAATTTAAAAATAGATTAAGATCAAATTCTTCAACTGCTTCAATTAATTTAGCTTCAACTTTAACAAATAATTCAAATAATAATCAACAAATTATTGAAAAATCAAATTCAAGAGAAGTTTTAAGAAAGAGATCAAAAACTTTAAATGATGAAATTACAACTGATTATCATAAAAGAAATAATTCAATTGTTAAAACTTTAGGAAATATAATAAGACCAAAATCTTCAACTATTTCAATTGAAAATAATTTTGAACAAGGAAATTCAATAACTCCAAATTCAAATTCTTCATCAGGTTTTGATTTATCAACTTTTGAATTTATTAATATTCCACAAAGAGAAATAAATGATACTTTTAAATCATTTGTTGATAAATTAATTGAAAATAGATATGAATCAAAAATTGTTGAAGTTTTATGTGATAAAGAATCTGAATTTAATAATGATTGTCTTGATTATTATTTATCAAATAAATTTAATTTTATTTCAAAATCAATTGATTTTGCATTAAGAGAATTTTTATTTTTTTGTCCATTACCAAAAGAATCACAACAAATTATTAGAGCATTGGAAGCTTTTAGTAGAGTTTATTTTAAACAACAAAAGAAAAATTATAAATTAACAAATTTTCATTTTAATAAAGAATTAGATTCTAATGATGATACAGTTAATGATGATACTGAAATTCAAAATGATAGTACTGATGAAGAAAATAATGATTATTTTGAAAATGATACTACTCTTGAAAGTGATCAATTAATTCAAGAAAAATTTAAAGAATTAGGTTTAGAAGAAGATGATATTGGATCAGATAATGATTCAGATAAAACTTCAAATAATGATTCAATTATTGAAGAAGATGATGATGGTATTGATTATTCTGGTAATTTATGGGAAAATGATTCACAAGTTTATATTGTGGCATTCAGTTTATTAATGCTTCATACAGATTATTTTAATCCAAATAATAAAAAGAAAATGACAAAAGATGAATTTACAAAGAGTTTAAGAACTTATGAAGGTTTAAATATAACTAAAGAAATTGGTGATTATTTATATGATAATATTACAAGTTCAAAATTTATTAATAGATATACTTCATTTAACGCAAATAATTTAACTTCAAGTGGTTCATCAAGTTTTTATTCATCTGTTCCAAAAAGAATCTTTTCATCAAATTCTTCAATTAATCTTGATGTTTTAAATAATTATAATAATTATAGTCCTTCAACTTCATCATCTTTTTTCAATAATAATCCATCAATTGATCCATATCAATATATTTTAAATAATCAAATTGATATTTTAAAAATGGATAAAATTATTAATCAATTAGTTAAATTAAATAATCCATTTGATGATTATAAAAATTTAAATATTTATAATGATGAAAATTTAAAAAAGATTAGAAATGAAATAATTAGTTCAAAAGGAATTTATTTAAAATTAGATAAAGATATTAATTTTGTAATACAATCAAAATTTATTGTATTTAAAGAAGATGAACCAAATAATGATTTTGAAATTAATCAAAAAGAAATTGAAACTGATAAAGTAATTATTAAAGTTTTAAAATTTTCAGAATTATTTAAATTTGAAGAAACTCAAATTAATAAATTTTTCCCATTAGGTACTTCAACAAAAACAATTTTAAAAAAATATTTTGGTGTTTTAACAACTTGTGGTTTATTTATATTTAATAAAGTTTCATTTTTATCATATATTGAAAAATCAAAAATTTTAGATAACAGCAATGATTCAAATATTGATGAATTAATTATTGATTTAGATAAAGAAGTTTTTGATGATTGTATTGCTGATGTTTTAGTTATTAATGGTTTATTTGCTATTCAAAATGTTTCTGATATTGATGATAAGGTTAATTATAATGGTATGGTATCATTTGATTTATTTAGTAAAAATAAAAAGGAAACATATTTAACAATTAATAATGAATCATTATTAGATTGGATAATTTCAATTAATTTTATTTCTGCATTAGATAATTGTCAATTAAATTATTCATCAAATTTAAAAAATTATGAATTATTATCATTAAGAAAAATGACAATTGATGAAAAATTAACAAAATTAAATAGAAATTTACCAATTTCAAATGAAAAATTATTAAAAATGATTGAATCAATTAAAAAATTACAAGTTTTAACACCATTACAACAAAAAACTAAAGATGATTTAATAGTTTTTATTAAACATATAGCTATTAGAATTGATTGGCTTTGGTATGAAATTGAACGTAATAAAATTTCAACAAAGATTTTACAATTGGAACAAAATAATGGTTTTAATTTTATATCTGATTATTATACAAATAATAACAACTATGAAAATGATAATAATGGTAATGATTCAAATAATGATTCAAATAGTTATATGAATAATAATGATGATGATGAATCTATTTTACAAGACTCTTTTATTAATCAAGATGATGAAAGCATAACAAATACCATAACTTCATCAACAACAAATATAATGCATAGAATAAAATCTCCATTAATTAATGGTATGATTTTATCAGATCAAGAAGGTGAAGAAGAAAGTAGTGATGAAGATGATGATTCCAAATATAAGACACCTTCTAAACATTCAACTTATAACCCAAATTTCAGTGCTTCTAGAAGAAACACTAGACTTTTTAATGACAATTCAACTGATAATGACGATGATTATGTTGATCCTAAATATTTTTAGTATAATCATTTCAGTTATTTTAATGACCCCCATATATTTTATAAAGATATCAAGTAACAACAACAAAATAAAATAAAATAAAACATTTAACTTATGCATATGATATATAAACATTTATATTACATTTTTATGACCTTATTTCTGAATATTCTTTCTATGTAGCTTGTGGTAATCTCTTTTAATTCGTTATATGCTTTTGTTTCTTCTTTTCATAATAAATATCTGACCTACTTGAACCAACATTCAAAATCTTAGGACAACCATCTCTATCTTTTTCAACAAGACAACATTCATAGCAATAGTAAGCATCACTACTACCATTGTTACCACATATAATACATTTATCTAAACTTTTACCAAATGCACATTCTTCACAGATTCTAACTTGTCTATAAGGTTTAACAAAGGAATCACAAACAGGACATCTACTATCACATTTTTCACAAAGTTTTCCAATAGCAGTTCCTGGCTGCTTCAAACACATCACTAGATCCAACTGATGACGTGACATTGTGATATATTTATATTCTAAACTTTATTGATGTTGATAAACAAACTCAAGTAAAATAACCATTAATTTCTTTGAAGGCAAAAAAAATAAAAATGACAGAATTTTTTCATCCGGAATTTTTAACTTAAAAAAAAAAAAAAAAAATGAAAAAAATTTTATAGAAGCTCATCTTACTTTTTAAATATAAGATAATTAACTTGAATTAAGAGATGGGTAAAGCTAGTAAGACAAGAGACAGTGTTCGTCATAACCCTTTGTATAAAGATTTAACTACACAAGGTGGTAATCTAAGAACACACGCTAGAGGTAAGAAGAAGGTTGAAAAAGATGAAGATGAAGAATTTGTTGATAGTACTAGTTCAAGAAAGATTTTACAATTAGCTAAAGAACAACAAGAAGAATTAGAAAGAGAACAAAATTTAGCTGTTAAAGAACAAAGTAATTTCTCATTTGGTGCTAGATATGCTGAAGAATTTGGTTCTGATAACGAAAGTGAAGAAGATGAATTTGAAACTGAAGAACAATATGAAAATATCTCTGATTTTGGATCAGAAGGTGAATATGAAGAAGAAGAAATTGAAGAAATTGATGAAGCTGATGCTGCTTTATTTGAACAATATTTAAAACAATCACAAAGTTCAAAATCATTTGGTTTAGATGGTCAAAGTTATAATTTAGCTGATAAAATTTTAGCTTCCATTAGAGAAAAAGAAGAAGCAGAATCACAAAAGGAACAAGGTAATACTCAACAAAGACCTGTAGATGCAGTTTTATTACCACCAAAAGTTATTAGAGCTTATACACAAGTTGGTCAAATTTTATCAACATGGACACATGGTAAATTACCTAAATTATTTAAAGTTATTCCTTCTTTAAACAATTGGGAAGATGTTTTATATGTTACACAACCAGAAAATTGGACTCCTCATGTTGTTTATGAAGCTACAAAATTATTCGTTTCCAATTTAACTTCTAAAAGAGCTGAAAAATTCGTTCAAAACATACTGTTAGAAAGATTTAGAAATGATATTGAACAAAGTGAAGATCATTCATTAAACTACCATATATATAGAGCATTAAAGAAATCATTATATAAACCAGGTGCTTTCTTCAAAGGTTTCTTATTCCCATTAGTACAAGATGGTTGTACTGTTAGAGAAGCTACAATTGCTGGTTCAGTCTTAGCAAAAGTTTCTATTCCTGCATTACATTCTTCAGTTGCATTAAACTATTTATTAAATATGGAATTTTCACCAGCTACCACTGTTTTTATTAGAATATTATTAGAAAAGAAATATGCTTTACCATATCAAGTTATTGATGCTTTAGTATTCTACTTTATGAAATTTAGAAATATAACAGATGGTGAAACCATGATGGATGATGAACCAATCAAAAAATCAAAGAAAGATGCTGCTCCTTTACCAGTTGTTTGGCATAAAGCTTTCCTTGCATTTGCTCAAAGATACAAAAATGATATAACAGAAGATCAAAGAGATTTCTTACTAGAGACTGTTCGTCAAAGAGGACATAAAGATATTGGTCCAGAAATTAGAAGAGAATTATTAGCTGGTGTTACTCGTGAACCACCTTCACAACAAAAAGAACAAGTTATGGCTGATGCTTTCTAAACTAGTTAACAAAAATATATTTCAAAATTCATGGGGTTTAATTATGTGTAATTGTATTAATCTATATTAGTTTATTTATAGAATAAACTTTTATAATCTGCATAATCGATACTTTAATTGTAAATATTACATTATTTTAAACAAGAATATCTCTATTTTGAAGGATCTAATAATTATCTATACAAACTCCTAAAAAATATTTGACTAATTTATATACAAGAAAATCATAGCCAATAATCATATTCAAAACTGAAAATAAACTAACAAAAAAATAGCATAACATAACGAATCATAACACATAAGACGTAACAAAAAAACTTCAAACAGCAATGGTTTCATAATGGATTCTTAGAAATAATGTAGAAAAAATATATTCTTCACCTTGTAAATCATATAATGGGATATGACGATAACCTTGATTTAAATTATCTAATTTGCAACAATAGACAGCAAAAGCATTTCCATTATTCTTAACTTGGATTCTTAAGAAATTTAGAGTATTAAGATCTTTAATAGTTCCTTCAATTCTAGTATTCCAAATTGGATTGAATCCATTAGCCATAATAGACTTTGTCTTTATACCTGAATTAGTAGTAAAATATTCTGTCTTTCTTGCCAAATCAGTGACCTTAATTTCACCAACTAATGAAGGATCTATCAACTCAAACAGAACATATGGATTCATAATTTCATCTGATTTCAAATCTTTTGGTCTTGGAAGTAGTTGACCAGAAATAATATCAATACTAAATTTAATTAATGATTCAACAGGTGTAGACAGTTTGAATTTTTGATGTGGATCAGTATTTCTTAAATATTTTGGTTTTAAAACATAACCACTCTTCATACCTACATTGAACATGGCTTCATTCAATTGTTGACCTAAATCATATGTTTGCCAATTTGTAGCTACCATTTGGACACCCATATCCCACATTTTAATTGGTAAAAAATTTGATGACTTATATCTATATCTTGAAGGATAAACCCTCATAAGGTATTTTCTATTGTGTTTTTGAATTAAATAATTCTTATCAGTATCTTTAATCAATGAGTTAAATGTATTTTCACTAAATGAAAAAATATGATTAAAAGTTTTGGATTCAGGCAATGAAAAATTCGTGAACTTCAGACCAGAAGCATAAACACCAAGTACACTCAATTCAGGGACAATCTTATAACTTACTTTCTTTTTTGAAAGAATCATGTTCATTCCCATTGCAGTTGAATTTTTTTGATCATCACCACTAGTACTTTCATCATGAGTAGTGGTTGAACTTGATGTAGTAGTAGAAAGTGAGGTATTGGATGAATTATTAGTACTATTACTTCTACTGGAAGCTTTCACCTTGACCAAAACTCTATGCTTTAATTCAATAGGACTTGGTAATTGTAAATGAAGTGTTGAATTCAACAATGGTCTTGTAACTAATGATTCACCAAAGATAGTCTTCAAATTTTCTGATACAATTAATTGATTCTCTGGTTTGCAATGTATCTCTAGAGATAAAAATAATGGAAATGGAGTTATAATAAAAGCATATTTTCTAATATTTTCTAAAACATCTTTTAGCCCAACTGATGAAGTAAATGTTCTTTTACCATGAGAAACAACAGGTCCATTTTCACCATCCCAAATATCAATTTCTAAAGATCTACAACCTCTTTGTAAAGCCTTTGTATAACCTTCTATTGTTGAACTTCCACCAATTTGTTTACCCAATAAATATGTGTTATGGGATGAAGAGATGAAGTATTCATTCAAAGGTCTTGATAAATCATTATGTTCATTAAATTGTTGTTTTGTTGGTGGGACATTAGTTGTTAAGAAAGCAGTAAAATCATCAATAGCTAAACAATCACTATTTTGATCGCTTTTATATTTCATAAATAGTTTATCAATATTTGAAGATGAAGTTTGATCCTTTTGAATATCTATTATGAAATCTTTAAATTCAATCAAACTCATTGATTCCTTATTTTTAGTGAGATGTTGGAATATATCAACAATTTCAACTCTTTGTTTGAGTATCTTTACAAACTTTTGAAATTGACAAAATTTTAATGATCCAGTTTCATCACTATCACATAACTGAAAGATTGATGATAGATGTGAGACATCACAATTGATATGTAATCTCTTGGTTAATTTTAATACATCTTCAAATGATAAAGATTCCTTTCTTTGAGGATCTTTAGAAACATAATTCTTCCAATGAATATTTGCAAAATTTTCACCAGGTATAGAAACATATTTCATAAGTTCTCTTCTTCTTGAAACAAGGTTTGTAAGTGTAGAAATGAACAAATCAAAATCTTGTTTTTCAGTAGCTATAATATGCAAAGCTTTCAATTTATCAGTATTGGAATCAGTATATATGATTGTTGCCCATGAATCTGCATATTCTTTTGAAACTTTATATTCCTCTCTATAATTTTTAGCATCATCTCCAATTCTTATTTGTTGAATTTTATCAAGACTCATAAATGATGTAGTTTTATTATTCCACTTCATCAAAGCTTTTTCAAGATCAATCTTAAATATTCTTTGTACTTTCTTCTTATGTGTAATTCTCAATAATGGTAAACCAGTTACCAATATTTCTGGAATGGTATAATTCTCCATCAATGTTTCCAAGTTTGAATTATTTTGTGTTTCATTATTACTACCATTACTATCATTGCGTATCATATCTGTATCATCTAAGGAAAGTTTCTCAAAGGATAATTCAGTTTCACTAATTTCACCAAAGCTTTTATTAAATGTTGGAGATTTTGCAAAATCATCTATTGTTTTTGTTAATGGACCAGCAGTTACATTTTGTTCCTTTTGTTGGTTGATATTTAGGATGCTATTTGTTTTTTTAATAAATGATTTGAAAACACCAGCATCAGGAGAATTGAATGAACTTGATCTTGATATTACTCTTTGAACTGGTGATTGTATTGGTGACATGATCTTTGAAGTCAGACAATGGTTATTTGAAGTTGAGCTAGGTGCTGTTGAAGGTGGAATTGAGATAGGTAAAACGTTTGCATGATTTTCTATTATAATATTGGATTCACTAGATGTTGAATTTGCTCTCAGCTTGGAGTAGTGTTCGATTATTGATGATGAAGACTTTATTTTAGTCAATGGATTGTTGAATAGAGTATCACTTGCATTATTGTTTTGGTTGTCATGATGTTTGCCACCATCTTGTGCTGGAGATGACATTGTGCTCCTGTTATCAATGGTGTGAATGTTATCTTTTTTGAGCACTGATAAAGGTTGTGTTGGAATGGACAGAGACTACCGCTTTCTGCAGCAGTTAAATGAAGGATATGATCTTCTGATAAGGTGATTTAATTGGTGGTTGTGAGATACACTTATAGAGTTTTTTATGGTTTGGATCTAAGGTGGAATTTAAAAAAAGTGTCAAAAGCTTTTCAAACGTACTGATAATCAAAACAGATAAAAACTTTTTCTTTGAATATAGATATTTTCTTTTTAATTTTTTGTCAAAAGTGAATATTGAATATCAGTAACCAAACATATTAAACATCTTCTCTTTAATTTCAACTCCAATGAGATCTACAACCTCTTCAAACAAACTATAAACAGTTTATTCAGCCTAAATCAAATCAAATTAATTTTCAATTCCGACTATTGTTTACCGGAATTTACCCTTTTGGGATACTCTTTGTGATCTCGAAAGTTTTTTTGTTTTGCTTTTCTTTGTATGATGAAATAAATAAACATCATCTTATTTCAACAAACACCTAAGAGATACCCCTAATCAGAAAAGATGGTTGGTCTTAATAGAAAGCGTAGAGCTAGTGATGATCATTCAACCTCTATAAAAAGAGTGAGACATACAAACAGATCATTTGGTTCTTTCAAACATTTACCAAAGATCAATGAAATTCCAAAACCAAAAAGTGTTAAGATGGATATATTTGTATTCGGTTCTGGTGCTATGTGTGAATTAGGTTTAGGTCCTGATGCTAGTACAAAAGAAGTTAAAAGACCAAGACTTAACCCATTCTTAAAAGATTTAGGAATTGTTGATTTTGCAGTTGGTGGTATGCACACTTTAGCATTAGATTCAAATAATCAATTATGGTCTTGGGGTGCCAATGATTCAAAAGTTTTAGGTAGAAATACAGACAATGCTCCTGAAGTTTTAAAAGATATGAAAGAAGGTGATGCAGCAGATGATGATGATGACGATGATGCTGATTTAAACGCTTTAGAATCTACACCAGGTAAAGTTGAAGGTTTACCAAAAGATTTAAAAATTGTTCAAATGGCTGCTACTGATAATTTATCAGCTGTTTTATTAGAAAATGGTGATGTTTGGGCATGGGGTTGTTTCATCAATGGTGAAGGTCAACCAAACTTCAAAGTTGGTATTCAAAAACAAGAAACACCAGTTAAAGTTCCAGAATTTAAAGAAATTACACAATTAGCTGCTGGTAAGAATTATATACTAGGTGTTGATGTTAGAGGTGTTGTATTTGCTTGGGGTGAAAATGAAAAGTATCAATTAGGTAGAAGAATCTTAGAACGTTTCAAAATGAAAACTTATGAACCAAGATCATTTGGTTTAACTGATGTTGTTCATATTGCAGCTGGTGATTATCATTGTTTTGCTATTACAAATGATAAGAAAGTTTTTGCTTGGGGTTTAAACACTTTTGGTCAATGTGGTGTTCCAATTGAAGGTGATGCGGTTTTCCAAACTCCAATTGAAATTCAAGATCTATCAAACAAAGACATTGTTCAAATTGCTTGTGGTCAACATCATACATTGGCTCTTTCAAAAGATGGTTCATTATACGCTTGTGGTAAGGCTGAATCAAGTTCATTAGGTTTATCAAAAGATGATTTCCCAGAAGAAACTTTTAGAGATTTTAGAGGTAATGCTAGAGCTGTACCTGTACCAGCTAAATTAACACATGTTCCAAATTTCAGATATGTTGCTGTTGGTTCAGATCATTCATTAGCCATTTCTGAATTAGGTGTCGTTTATTCATGGGGTTTTGGTGAAACTTATGCTTTAGGTCAAGGTCCAGCTGGTGAAGATGTTGAAACACCAACTAGAATTAAGAACACTGCTACCCAAAATCACGATATGTTATTAGTCGGTGCTGGTGGTCAATTCTCTGTTAGTGGTGGTGTTAAACTATCAGAAGAAGTTGCTGATGAAAGAGAAGATAAATTAGAAGATGAAGAAGATTAGGGAAATAATCATAGAATTGTTTGATGTTATTTAATTATTTTGATGTTTTTTCCAAAAAAACAAAAAAGCATTTTGTTATTTTACTTGCCTTTATATAAAAATAAATTGTTTTTCTTAATACTTGTTTTATTTATATTAATAGGAATAAATTGTTACAATCTAGTAGAATTCAATATGTTACAAAAGGTTATCTATTATTTAAATATGGAAAGGGTAATTATAAGTTAAGTTATTTGTTTATCTGATTATAGTGAAACATCATCAAATCTAGCTTGTAATCCTTCAGATTTTAAATATTCTTTAACTTGCTTAACAGTGTATTCATCTCTATGGAACATACCAGCACCTAAAGCAGCATCTGTTGTTGTTTTTTCAAATACTTCAGCAAAATGTTCTGGTCTACCAGCACCACTTGAAGCAATAACTGGGATAGAAACAGCAGATTTGATATGGTTAATTAATTCTAAATCATAACCTGAATTTGAACCATCTTTATCAATACAGTTTAATAATATTTCACCAGCACCTAAAGCTTCACAAGCTTGAACTAATTCATAAGCACCAAGATCAGTAGTTTCACGACCACCTTTAATAGTAGTTGGATACCAACAATATTCTTCCCCATTTGGACCTGGGAAAATAGTTTTAATAGTTTTATTATTTGTATCACTTGGTGATTTAACATATTGTCTTTTTGGATCAACTGATATGACTACAGCTTGAGCACCATATGATTTTGATATTGTTTCAATTGGAGATGTACCATCACCTTTATTTCCATTTGCATAATATTTTTGTGCAGCTGCAACAGCATCAGTACCAATAGAGACCTTATCAGCACCTGCTCTGAAGTATAAACTTGCAACTTCTAAAGCTGGAACTTTAGTTCCATCAGGATCGATAACATCTTTAATACCACCACCAACAGTTAATGGAACAAAAATTGTTTTAGCAGCTAATTTTAAAACATCTAACATTGGTGCATCACGAATTGGTGAATTTCTAAAAGATGTAATATTTAAAAATGTGACTTCATCAGCACCTTGATCATAATATTTTTGAGCTAATTCAACTGGTTTACCTAAATTTCTAACATCACCACCAGCACTATCTTTTTCACGAACATCATATTGATCACCTTTTGTGACAACTAAATCACCTCTATCATTAGTTCTAACATCTAAACATGCAATTATTCTTCTTGATAAACCATTATTTGAATAATCATTTGGATTCGTTATTTCAGGTAATGGAGCTGATTTATTTTGTTCTAAGAAAGCTTTGATAACTTTTAAACCTGCTAAACCTGATTTTTCAGGATGGAATTGTGTAGCAAAAATATTATCTCTTGATACAGCAGCAACAAATTCTTCATCTCCATATCTTGTTGTAGAATATTCCCAACCGTTGTTCTTTAATTCTGCTCTAAGTTTATCATTTAAGATAGCAGCATATGAATGGACAAAATAATAACGGTTATTTGGATTAATATCGTATAAAATATGATCATCATAACCTGAAGCTGAATTCCAACCAATTTCTGGAACTGATTTAGTTGATGGATCAAATTTAGTTAATTCAAAATCTATATAACCTAAACCTTTATCATTTGGACTTTCTTCAGAACCATTAAAGAAAGTTTGTAAACCAATACAAATACCCATTAATGGTTTACCTTCTTGTATATACTTTCTGATAGGTTCAACAAAACCTTTGGAGTTGACTTGATTAACAAAATGACCATAACTACCAACACCTGGTAAGAATAACTTTGTAGCAGTTTGAAGTTCAGGATCTGATGAATCTTTAATTAATTTTGTTTCATAACCTAAGAATTCAATTGCATTTTGCAAGGAACGTAAGTTACCACTTTCAACATCAATGATGTGGACTAATTCGGGCATGTTGTTTAACTTTATGAACTAATAATACACCTATTAAACAAATTGAACAATGATGATATTTATTTCATCGAGATGACTCTTTCCATTTTTTTTTTTCAGCGAAAAATTCCTCTTATTGACCCGTGAAAATTCCCAGTAGTAATCCGAAAAGGGAAAATGACAGAGCGCCTTCAATTATTTAATTTTAGTAGATAGAGTTATATAATGATATATTTGATATAGGTGAATGGTGATACAGCGATTCCACTAGTATAAGTGGGTGTTTTTTGTTTTTAAAAAAATGGTTAAGAAATATACAGATCACAGAATTTTACCTGAAAGATTTATAAAATTATATAATTTAATGATACAACATTTCTAAATTTAAATCTTCTAATGTAAACCAAATCTGAGAGATAAAGGACATTTATCATCGCTACATATGGGGAAATATTAACTTAATTAATTGATAAATTATGTTGCTCATAATTTGCTTTTGGTCTTAATTTAATTTGCTAGATCTCAGCGGCTATTATTATTTTCTTCTTTTTGTGGTTTTTTTTTTTAAAAAAAAAAAAACTTATAAAAACTCCCTATTCATAATTTTCTTTCTCTTTCCTTAACAACACTACTATCAATTTGTGATAACCATCTTGAAAAATGCCAGAAGGTGAAATGTTAGATGGTAAATACAACTGTACTTGTTCTTAGGACAAGAAAGGCAATATCCAAGCAATATACTTCTTTTGCTTTGGACTTCTATTTAAGGTTGTTTATGACATAATAAAATTTGCCCTCAAAGTACTGTTATTGAAATGGTATAAAAGTCATCATGATGGTGAAATTGTTACAGGTAACGGTCATGAATTAAATGATACTTCTAAGAACAATACTCCTGGTGGAGCTTTAGGTGCTGTTGAAGATGGTGCTGTTGAAGATCAAGAAATTACTAGTACCATTGATGACAAAACATTAAATGAGATGAAGTTGGAAGGTGAAAGTATTGACGTTATCAGTGATGTTGTCAGTATTGATTTAGAATAAATTTACCATTCAATATAGATATGCTCAGTCGAATTTAATTATTATTATATTAT
>JAJMKA010000022.1:101808-197206 GCA_030563805.1 Ruyongia namnaoensis
ATCCAATTTTGAGTTTTTTTTTTTTTTTTTTTCTTAGGAAAATTATGTGGATTTCAATTAAATGTGTTATCACTAGTAGAAACGACAGTGAATGTTGATTCAAGATTGCAGTTGGCTTTGAAAACTGTGTACTCATCAGATTATCAATCATATTCAAGCAGTTTTATAGAGTAAAAACATTGGATAATAATTACTAGCTACCTCTTCTGTTGAGCATATTCGATTGTCTCCAATATTTCAAGTAACGAACATTTCCCTTTAACAGTAAGTATTTCAAACTTCAGTTTCTTCAACAAAACTAGGTGGTTTAAAAAGATAATTTCAGCTGGTTTCTTTGTGTCATTAATATAATTTATAAGACAGTAATTAATAAATTGTTTCATCGATATTAGGTGAATAAAGTATAATTATGAATTAATTTATTCTTTCAGTAATAAATGGATAATAAACGCGTTATATATACTTATTACTTGTTTCATGTTGAGATAATTTGATGTAGCTCTATATAACCTTTCAGGATTATATTTATTTCAAGTTTATACATTCTATCAACTATTAAACCTAACCAAACCTAACCAATTTTATCATCCTTCCAATATTAAATGATTAATTGAAAATTGAAATAACATGTTATTTATAACTTATATAATCTAGTTATTTGATCAAAATAAGGCACAATTAGTAAATATAGAACGAAAATGGTTTAATATTGGATCCTAATGTTTGAAAAAAATATTATAAACATAATATAGTTTCTAGCATAGTTAATATCTTCTTTTGTATATCAATTCTGAAAGATAAAGAATAGACTCTATCCCTAACTCTGAAGTAATATTTGCCAATATTGGTCCTGATTTATTACTCATGGTAGAGTAATGTAGATCCATATTTGCTTCATCACCCAATGCAATTGCAGTTGGATCTTCTAGAGTACAGTTTCTGTTATATAGATTTCTCATTCTAAAGGATAGACCCTTCTCCTCAATATTATTATAATTGAACATTTTAAAACTGTTAACCATTTGAGAGTCTTTCAATTTGTACTCTTTCAATTTGTACTGGAAAAGTTTATCAACAATAACTGGTTGTTTACTTTTAGCAATTACCTTTAAAACTGATATATCCACTGTTTTAAAATCACTATATGGAAGTGCATTAAAGAAATTTCCGATGAAGACAGCTTCATTCAAATTCTTTTCCTTGGTATTTCCATAAATATTTTCCATTGAAATTGGACTTTTAGTGTGATAAATCGTATGAACCAGAATAACAGAGGATCTCTTAAATGCAGCATCACCATCACTATACTTTACTAATTGAAAGTTGATGTTGGGAAATTTTTCTTTTATTTTTTCTAGAGATTCTTTAAGAAATGGACAAACATCTAAATCATTCAGTTGATCTACCAAAATATTGACATTATGGAAATCATTGGGAAACATTGTAAGAACTACCAATAAATGCCAAAACCTTTCAAAATCTCTTTCATCAATAGTAATTGTTAAATCTTTTCTGACCCTATCATTACCTGATCTATGGCAATCTTGAATAAACGTTCTCAATGGTATTAACATAGTAAGTATAGTAGCAAATTGGGCCATTGATCCTACCTCTAATATTGCTTTAACACCACCGTTCATTAGGTCAACAAGTGTTAAAGTTTTAGCAGCAAATTTTCTAACATTATAAATAGTACAACATTGGCTCTTTGTAGATATAAGTGTTCCAGCACTAGCAGGAACATTAAATAACTCAGGAATATAACTATTAATGAAATGCATATTTGTTGTAGTTGTTCTTTTTTCTTCAACTATTGTTGTTTTGGGTGCTGGCATAAAGCAGAAACTGTTGGAAGTTTTTAGTTTATTCCTCCAAAAGTTGATATCATCTTTATGTTTATGAACTAATACTATTTGTATTTTATCAACTAGTTCTAATAAATCAGTCCTATTTATTTCAAATAATATAGTTTCAACTTCTTTTTCATTGATAGTTACTAGCATTTTTGTTTTTCTTCTTTGATATGATTAGAGCTACAATTATTAATTGATTACAAGGAGATTTTATTTAGTTATTAATTCAAAAGTCTGCAGTTATTCCATTCGTGGTTATATAAATCATATTTTGAATGAGAAGCATGCATTAAACTACAATATGAGATTTCTTGATATGAGCACTAAATTATTGACCATCATGAAACTTCAAAAAAAGCACCAGCCAACAAAAGATGTAATTGTAAAATTTATTTGCAATAAATTAACATTTATAATTCAAAAACTGAGGGTTAGTTAATAAGTTATATTAAAATAATGTTTACCAGATTATAAAGTTAATCGTTTATATAATTAATTAAATTTTGATAATTCAGTTTAGCTTAATTTTATTATACATAACATATTTCAGTATATGTGAATTTCAGACGTATGACTTTTCTATTTGTTTATGATAATTCAATTCATACAAATGTTTGACTGAATTTGTGCCAAATATCTAGTTTCATTTACTTAAGATTTACATTATATTTTTGTTTTGTGTTTTTGTGTTTTTGTGTTACTTCTTAGCGGTTATTTTTTCTTGTTTACTATAAAAAAAATCAATTTTCTCCCTTTTTTGTTTTTGCTTCATGTTCCTGATGATTTAACACAACTATAAATTATTTATTTTAATTTAATTTAGTGGTACATTAACAATTCACATTGTGTTTCCCATTTAAGAAGCGTATAATTAAGGTATGTGTCCAACCATTTCATTATTTAAAATATCAATTTTTTTTTTTGCCACCCAGATTACCTCTATTGTTGGTTAAATGATTTATGATTCATTTCTATTCAATATTCTTTTCAATTAATGTTATGTAAACTAACTAAGCTGAATTCAATAGTGCTGTAAATCAAAACCAAGTTGTGAAAAATATAAATCATAATTAATTTACTGATAATATTATTAAACCGCTTTTGTTCCTCATTAGTTTTAGCAAGAACAAATTTACTGTTAGAACAATTAAGTTCATCAAATTCAATTAAACCACCATGGCTGAATTAGATTCATTAACTTCAAACGTTATTACAGACAGTGCTGCTAACTGTACATGTTCATTAACTGCTGATGATTTATTATTAATGAACAATAAACTTGAAGAGATTCTCAAAATTTCTAAAGAGATTGTCAAAATTTCTAAAGAGATTCTTGAAATATTAACTGAAAACAGCTGGTATCTTGGAGCTATTTGTGCAATGCACATATTTTGTTTTATTCTATTCGTCATTACTATCAGACAAAGTTATAATGCATCTAAAAATTTGAACGTTGATAAGAATGGAATTGATAATGCTTTAGACTGCAAGGTTAGTTCTTTAGTTTAAACATGTTTAGACAAGTGAAATTTCTTCAAAGAATCAAATAATTGGATATATGGTATAAATTTTATATTTATAAGCTGCTGATTATTATATATTTTTATTTTAAGCTATTAAATACATATTTAGGTTTGTCTATTATAATAACTATAAATACGTAGATTTTTTACATGTGTATCAGCAAATTAGTTCGCTATAGACAAGAAAACAATAGCAAAGTGGACCAGCAATTGTATCTCCAATGTTGCTTTAAGACCATCATGTGTTAGGTCAGCAAGTGATAAACTCTTAGTACGAACGTTAGTAACCTTATAAATAGTGCCCTGTTGGCTATAATTATTTACTGCGATTACTGTTCCAGCAATAGCAGGTACTTTAAGTAACTCAGGAACATAACTATTAGTGAAACGGAATACTCATGTTGCAATTGTTCCCTTTTCATTAATTATGCTTGTCTCTGGTGCCCGCATTAAACAATGAGTTTTAACGACATTTCCACAATTGCTCCAATAGTTTATATCTTCATTATGCTTATAAATCAATCCTATTTGTAACATTAACCTTAGTAAGTCAGCCCTATTTAATTCAAATAATATAGATTCAACTTCCTTTTTATTGATATTTAATGTCATTTCAATTTTGATATAAATATTGATTGATATTAGAGCTATAATAGCAAATAGATCATAAATTGAAGGATAATTATTATTAAAGCCTTAAACAATTAATCAAGTAGGATTATGGTTTTTATATATGAGACTGAAATATTCTCAATTGAATAATTTGCTATAATTACATAAAGTATTCTTGCTATGAACACGAAATCAATGATATTACACACCTGGAATTAATTCTTATCTGTATAGTAAAAATTCAATTTCAACTCATTAAAGATCAGTATACACTAAATAAAGTCGATGATCAACTAATTATCATAATAACTATTATATTTTGAAAACTCAGATTTTAAATTCTGCTATAACTGAAAACATTTATCCGGAGTTAAGACGGCATATTAATTTCGGTAATCGGATATAAATAGATGTTACTACAAAATTATTTATTCAGTTGAGAATTGAGATATATATTGTATTTTATTTAAAAAGAGTCTAATCATTGGCAAAAGTACAGTATACAATGAATGCAAATGTTGACAGCATTAAACAACCATGGAAGATATTAATACCGTATAACATACCATTAATGATACAGATTGACATAACAAAAGTAGTAACAAATAGATAAGCAGCAATATAATCTTCAAAGTAAAGAGTCATTAAAGTTTTTGGATATTTAGAACTAATGAATTGAATAATTGGCAGAACAAAACCTAAGACTTGATTAGAACTACCAATACATAGATTAATAGCAAGATCTAAATTACCCTTTTTGGCACTGACTAAAGAGGAAACATGTTCAGGTAAAGAACCAGCTAATGGTAAAATAATTAAACCAATAAAAACTTTTGAGATTGGTTTATCATCAGTTAAATCTTTTAATGATTCAACAAAGAAGTTAGCAGTTGGACCTAAACCTGCAATAGATAAAGCTAAAGCACCAAAACAAACAATTTGACTTGGAACTTCTTCTGTTTCATCATCAGTTTCAGAATCTTCATCACTGCTATCAGCTTCTAAATCATCATCAACTTTTTCTTTTTTAACTCTTAATTTCTTAAAATCTTCATTTGTACATAATACCAAATAAACAAGATAATTAA
The DNA here is from genome assembly GCA_030563805.1 of Ruyongia namnaoensis. NCBI lineage: Eukaryota > Fungi > Ascomycota > Saccharomycetes > Phaffomycetales > Wickerhamomycetaceae > Ruyongia > Ruyongia namnaoensis. The sequence continues at coordinate 106,885 of JAJMKA010000022.1, forward strand.
CAAAAATGAAAGCAGCACCAACTTGAGAGGTATTCATCATAAATTGATCACTCATTTTATCACTATCAATATCACGAACAACAGCCATCATAGATAACATTAAAGTAATAGCTAAAAAGAAAACAAGAGAAGTAGTAATTGATTTTTTACCATTGATTGGAGCACCATCTAAACCACCAAAAAATGAACATGAACCAATAACAAATAAACTATTTGAAATAACACTACCAATTAATGAAGTAATTGTTAAAGTTGCATCATCTTTTGAAACAGTTGTACCTGAAATAATTAATTCAACCAAATTACCAAAAGTTGCATTTAATAGAGCACCTAAAACAGGACCATAATGATGTTCAGCAGCTTCAGTACTATTACTCAAAACTTTAGCAAAATACATAAGTGCTAAAAATAAAAATACAACAGCTAAAATATCATTTTCTCTTTTATAAAATACAATACCAACTGGGAAGAATGGTAATAATATTACAGTTCTTGTACTTAAAGCAAATTTAAATATCTTTAAAATTGTACCTAATACTTTAACATTTTCTAATTTTTCATAAAATGCAGCTAATTTAACCATAAATGATAAAGACCATAACCAATTATAAAATGCATCAGCTCTATCAAAAGTTTTATCTAATAATTGATGTTTAAATTCACCTAAATAATTCAAAAAAGTATAGAAAGCTGAAGTTTCTTGTTTAATAGTTAATTTTTTTGATAATAAATTACTAGGTATTTCATAATTTTTAGATTTTGGACCAAAAGTTGGTACAGTTTGAGCTCTTCTAATCTTTGGTTGGAAATTACCTGAAGTGTCTTGATCACTCTTTTCAATATCATCAAACTGATCATCTTGAATCTCAGGTATTGGTTCAGTTTGAACTTGTTTTAAACGTTCATTGCTATTATTGTTGGAAATTTCTTGGGTATTGTTTTGTTGTTCGAATTGGCTTGAAACATCTTGGTCTTCACTCATAAGCTTGTTGTCTTCGCTGGATATATTAGAGACCATAGTAAAGAAAGAAACAGTAATAGAGCCAGTGGTGTAACCTTATGGTATAACAGCTCCTTTATATACAGATTTGTAGAGGTGGAATTATTTGCTAATTGGACAAATTGATCGATGATGTTTACTTTTTTTTTCAGCCAGTCATTTTTAATAGGGCAAAGTAAAAATAATGCGCCTACTTTAATTATAGGGTCCAATCATTTTGACACAGTTAAAGAGATAGAATAAGTGTTATTGGGAGGTATTCCGAGTGGTTATAAGACTGTGTATTGATATTTGTAATAGTATTGTTATTTACTGCCTGCTGATATCACAGCAAAAGACGTCATCAAATGTTCTGAACTGCCAGACTTTATAGAACGGCTGAATTAAGGTACATTTCGTTATATGGTACTTAGCAGTTAGCATGTGAATGTATATCTTTAAAGAATCAGCTATAGCGTTGATTAATATTAACCCTATTAATATTACCTCTCTCAATACAACACACTTTATTAAATTATCATAGAATTATTAGATTTTTCTCATTTACACATTATTTATATACAGAACTCAACCAAAATTAAAACAACAAAAACCCATTTAAAATTTATATACAAAACACACAACAATAATTAACAACACACATGATCCAGTCATATCATCATTATTATCTCTAAAAAAACATTACCCATCATTAATAACAGATTATAATACTCTTCTTCTGTAGCAAACCCAAAGATTTCTTTCTAATTAGATAAAATTATCATAAAGATTAGCATTATTCATATTATTAACATTATTAAAATTATTATTATTCAAAGAACTAGAAGTAGTGAAAGCAGGTGATACAGCTTCAGTTCCAATTTGATCTAGTAAACCTTCTAAGAAATCATCATCTATTGAAAATCCTGTCCATGTTTGCTCATCACCAAATTTGAAGTCACTATCAAAGAAACTTTTAATGTTAAGTTCATCTGGAGCAACTGTTAAACCAGTCTTAGCTAATCCTTCTGGTGTTGAAACAAAATCTTTATTGGTAACACCATAACTAACTGTAGATGGTACAGAAGCAACTGAAGGTGAAGTAGAAGTTTCACCATAACTAGCACCTGAAACACTATTTTGACCAATAGAGTTTGAATTCATAGTTGGATCAGTAACATTAGTTTCTTTTCTCTTTAAAATTTCTTTGTCTGCAATATAATCAACTTGATGATCAAATGAATCAACCAATCTCTCAACCCAATTATCATTTAACATTATATCACAAAGATCTTCATTTAAAAATTCTTTTGAAAAAATACTTAATTCTTGTCTAACTTTTGATATTGAAATAGCTATATCATAAATATCTTGTAAATCACTTTTAGACATATTTAACAAAAGATTTGTATAATTAACATTAACAACGGTATCAGTATCAACTCCAAATTTAGGAGGATTCTTAACTAAAATCCATGAACTATGAACACTTAAAATACTCTTTAATTGTAAAAGTTTCTTAATTCTTTCTTTTTGTTCATCAGAATAACCAATTTCATTGGCAATATCTGTTATCTCATTTAATTCAATAAATTTCATTGTACTTTTCATAGTTTGAAATCCACGAGTCTTTAATGACATAAAAGTAACTAATTTTAATGTACTATAATACTTAAATGCAAAACCTTTTTCCAAAACCTTTGTTAAACCTTGTAATCTAAATTCCATCATACTAACTAATTGTGAAATTAATTCTTTACATTCAATATCAGTACCTTCAATTTCAGTTAAAACTCTAACATTGTAAGAATCTTGAGCATGTTGAAATCTTATAAGTATAGACTCAAAAATTATACTTGTTCTCAATAATAGACCAATAAGATATGATGAAGTTGAAAAATTACTTGAAACACCAATAAACTTTCTTAATTCACCAGTAACATAACAACCAATTGTACCACAACTAATTGAAATCAATTCAGTAAGTTTAATTAAACATTCTTTAAATTTTTTTGGATTTAAATGAGTATTTCTTTCATAATGAACACAAAGTGAATGATAAAATGTTAATTCTATAGAACGTTGAATCATATGCTTTTCAATTTTCTTTGTATTCCAAAATAAAGCAATTAAATATTCTGGACTTCTTTTATCAGTAATTTCATCAATTGGTTGCATACTTTGTAATCCATAATTATCACTAATAAATTTATTACATTCTTCCACAATCTTTGTAATTTCTGAAATTTTACATTGATTTTGTTGATTATTTACTAAAAATGATATTTTGGTATAATTTTTATTCAATGTTTGATCAAGTTTAACCATTTTAATAATCTCTTTTTCAATAAAATCAAAATTTGGAAGATTTTCATCAGGTAATTTAACATTATGTAATTGAGGATCAGGTACAGTACAAACTGAACCAGATAGTATTGATAAAATAGAATCACAAGATAATATATGATACCAAATTCTTCTTCTTGTTGAAGTCATTGACTCATCTTGTGCAAATTGTGAATAATTTGAAGGATCTCTATGAAGACCAATCATAATAGCAGATTGAACAATAAACCCAAATAAAATTTGTGCATTCTTAAAAGCACCACCATCATTGGTTTCAGGACAATCAATATAATAAGATCTTAAATATAGTAAAGCTTGAACTATTTCAATTGTTGATTTTTTCAATATTTTATACATTGATAAACATGTAAGAGCAACATTTATAGCATCAATACTGATAATATTATCTTTTAAAATTTTCAACTCTGGTGGAAGTTTGTCATCATCTATCAGCTTTATTGAAACACTAGTATATCTTAGGATAATTAAAAAAGTAGCAAGAGTAACAAAATCAATTCTATCACTGACAATAACCTTTGCTCTTGAATTTTCCCAAATAACAATTCTATCAATAGTTTTTTTAAAAGATTCTCTATCAATATAAGGTTTTAACATCCAAATATAAGTATAAAAATAATCCATTAATCTATCAACAATTTCTCTTGATTTTAAAACATCAGAAACTTGATCTAGAATAACATCAATACAATTGTTTTTATGAGTATCTAATCTTAAAAATGGGAAAATACTTAAATCATGACTCTCCTGTCTATCAAAGGCAATTTGAGTAACATCTTTCACGACACTTTGAGGAATTGACTTCTTACTAAAATAGTATAGAATCCATTTACTTATTGTAGGTTGTTCATAATACTCTTTATTATATTCCATATTAACATATCTTTCATTGATCTTAATAGTGAGAAATTTATAAATTGAATGAAACATCAAGTAAGGATCCTTCTTATGAATTGAGACAGTTGATAAAGGTTTATGATCTTCATGACTTGATCTCTTGACAGATAATGTATTTACACCTTCATAGAAATCAATAGTTTCATCATCTTCATCATCATTAGAACTTTCAATATTAATATTATTTTCAGAAGTTGATGAGCTGCCATTATTACGAGTATTGCTATTGTTATTAAGCATATTTTGTGCCAATTCTTTCTCTAAATCTTTAATTCTTGATTGAAGGATTTGATTCTGTTTCAATAGTTCATTAGGATCAGTAATTAATGATGCATTGTTATTACCATTAGAACCATCTAACCAAGGTGTCTCTTGATAAACACAAGCAACACCAAATCTTGAACAATTTTCACAACTTGGTTTTGATTTACAGCACTATTGAATTAAGCTTAGTTAGTTTACATAACAATTGAAAAGAATATTGAATAGAAATGAATCATAAATCATTTAACCAACAATAGAAGTAATCTGGGTGGCAAAAAAATACAATATTAATACTTTAAATAATGAAATGGTTGGACACATACCTTGATTCTACGCTTCTTACAATGAAGACACACCAAAGACTTTCTAAATCTCTTTCGAGTCGGTAGCAGACTCGTACTCTGAGATTCCATGGTGATTTGAGATGAAGAATCAGAACTAATAGTTGGTTATTGTGGCAATTATGATTTGTACTTCAGAATAAATAATTACTTTATATCATTATTATTTTGGCAGAAATTTCTATTATTACTATAACAATTTGCTGTAAAAACGACTTATAGCAGAAGTGCTATTTCCGGCAATTAAATCCGGACAGCTGCCCCATTGGGAAGTCTCGCGCATAAGAGACGGAAATAATAAGTATAGAAGCATTAGAAGCATATGAAGGGCTGTATTAATAGAAGGTGTAGGAACGATAACAACGATATATATCAGTATTGAAACCGCTAAAAACAATTAAATACTACTTAACACAGTCATCGTTTAAAAATTAATATCAAATAATACACAATTACACCCACAAAACTAACTAAACAACAAAAAATGAGCAACTTTTTTTAAAAACCAAACTAAGAGAATAAACCATCGAATAATTGATCCAATGTTCTTAAATTAGGTACTTCATAACCTTCAGCATTACCATTAGAAACTTCACCCATATCTAAATTATTATTATCAAAAATAGCATTCAAATTATCTAACCAATCTTCATTCAATGGAGGTTGATCAACCTTTGATGAATTAGTTGAGTCATTATTTTGAAGATTTGAACCTAATGGCTTTATCGGTGGCATAGAAGTTGCTGAAACAATACTTATTGTTGATTTAATTTCTTCAACAGTAAATTCACCTAATAAATTGACACAATTTGTATTAATCATCTTATCTTGTTCAGTAATTTCACCTTGCTCTTTAGAATCTTTAGTTGGATCGTATGTCTTTACAAGAATCCATGAATTATCGGCATTAAAAATACTCTTCATAATTAACAGTTTTCTTAATTTATCTTTTTGTCTAATACTCATTTGAATATTTTGACTTAAATCTTCACTTTGTTGACTTGTTTCAAAAAATTTCAATAATCTTTTGAAAATAGAGAAATTTCTTGTTTTGATTAATTTTAAACTTATACTAACACCAGCAATCAATTTTAAACCAATATGATATTTCATCAAGATAGAATTTTCAGCATAATGTAATTCATAATCAGATCTAGTAATCATTCCTTGTAATAATTCATTTAATGATAGCCATTTTGGACTTAGTGTATCCTTTAATGAATCTAAAGCATGTTGTAATCTAATCATAATTGATTCAGAAACAACTGAAGCTCTTAATAAAATACCAATAACATTTGGAATTAAATGACCTATTTGATAAGTATCAATATGTTCAAAAACTTTAGATTTTAAAATATGACAATCTTGTAAAAGTTTAATAATTATAAAGAAATAATGTTTGAATTTAACTGCATCTAAATTAGAATTTCTTTCAAAATGAACCCAAGGTGGATGATAAATATTTAATGATAATGATAAAATTGTAAGATGATTTTCTAAAATTTTAGTATTCATAAAATTTTTAATCTTAAATTCTTGATCTGATTTAATATTTTTCAATGGTCTTAATTGTGATAATGGATAATGATCATCAATATATGATTTAGCTTCATCAAGCTTTTGAATAACAATAGAAATCTTTGGTGGTTCATAAACATTGTTAACTAAAGCAGAAATTTCTTTGTATAATTTATCTAATACAGCATATTTTTTAATTTCTTCATTCATCATAAATTGAATTGTACTTGAATTTCCACTTTCAACATCAGGTATTGAAACTTTACAAAATTCAGGTCTTGGTAAACTTTCTAAACAACCGGATAAAATATTTGAACTTGAATCAAGATAAACAATACTATGCCAAATTCTTCTTCTCATATTAATCATCTTTGGTGAATTTTTGAATTGTGGATATAATGTTGGATCTCTATTTAAACCCATTGATAATGCTGATTGAACAATCATACCCCATAAATATTGTGATTGACCCATACTACCACCTTCACCTTCTTCTGGAGCATCTCTGAAATAAATTCTTAGATATAATAAAGCTTGTAACATTTCAATTGTATTTTTCTTTAATAATTTATAAACTGATAAACATAATTGAGCAACTCTAATAACATCAACAGGAACTTTATTCAATTTAACATTTTGTAAAATTTCTGGTAATTCTTTATCATCAATAATCTTAATTGATACATATGTATATCTTAAAATAATTAAATATGTAGCAATAATTGCAAAATCAACTCTTTTACTTAAATTTAATTTAGCTGATTGTGAATTTTTATAAGAAATGATTCTCATTAAATGTTCTCTAAAAATTGATTCATCAATAAATGGAGTAAGACACCAAAGATGATTAAAATAATGATCTAAAAGATCATTAGCAACATCTTCAGGTGGTAAACTTTTTTCAACTTGTTTGACTAATTCATCAATATTATCATCACTATTAATGTTTTGAAGTGGAATTAAAGAAATCTTTAATGAAACTGCTCTTTCTATACTTAATTCATTTAAAGAATCTAATGTTTCTTGATTCAAATGATTTGTTCTAGCATAATATTCAATCCATTTACTAGAACCACCTTCATGTTTTGATCTATAACGTGCTCTATTATAAGTTTGATTTAAATACTTATCATCTAATTTGATTGACATTATACGATAAATGGTTTGGAATGAATAATAAGGATCTCTTTTATAAATTGCAAAGACACATAAAGGTTTATATTCTTCGGAACTTGATTGTTTCAATGATAAGGAGCTATAATTTTCAAAATAATCAATTCTATCATCTTCTTTGCTGTTATTGACATTTGCATTGGAGGTATATTCCACGTTAGTTGGTGTTTCAACTTTAGCTGAATTTAATTTTGATTCTAATTCCTTGATTCTACTTTGTAACTTTTCATTTTCATCATCTAATTCCTTCTTTGTCTTTTGAGGAACTATAGTTTTATTTACTTCCCAAGGGAAATCCATATATTCACAAGTAACACCATACTTAATACAGTTTGAACATTGTGGACGAGTTTTGCAACACTATTGATAGATTTGTTAGTATTTGTTTATAAATCTCTTTTTTGTTATGATATTCTGGTTACTTACTTTTGTTTTTCTCTTTTTACATTCAATACAAGCCAAAGACTTTCTCATTCTCTTTCTTGGTTGAGGACCATCTTCTTTATTCTTCTCAGTCATCGTTTCTTATTGAGTCTATAGTATTAAGATATGTTCTTGATGAAAATAATTGAGTAAAGAAGTTCTTTATTAATAATTATCTTGTTATTTTGTCAAGAAAAAAGTAAACAAACTTTTTTTTTTTTTTGGCTTTAAATCCTATTTCCGGCGAAAATCTGGGTGAATTAAACGAACATCAACAACATCAACTGCTACAGCTATTAAGAAAGAAAGCATTATGTGTATATTAGCTATGGTTTAGTAACTACTTGAAATCTTCAAACAAGCTTTCAAAGAATTCATCACCAACAAAATCCATTACATCATTAAAGGTAGAAAATAGATCATCATTACCATCAGAAGATACAGTTCCTGGTGATACATCTGGTATCATACTGCCTGATAAAACATCATTAAACCAAATTTCATCACTGTTATTCATTGGTTGATCAACTAAACCGTCCATTTTTCTTTGAAGATTGTCAGCAAGAGTATGATAAGTCAATGGCTGTTGGAACAATGACAATATCTCTTGAAAGTCTTCAATGGTAAAATTTAAATAAAGGTTACTTGAATGAATATTAATAACAGATTCTTTGGATAAATCATCTTCTCCATTTTGCTCATATGAACTTCTTAGAACTGCCCAATCGTCAGCACTAATAATACTTCTCTGTTCAAATGCCTGTCTTAAACTTGCCTTCTGAGAAGCAGTGATTTTCAACTTGTTATTAAGCTCACCTTTATCATCAGTCTTTAAAAACTTCATGGTTTGCTTTATCACTTTAAATCCATGTTTCTTCAAAATTGATATTCCTTGTAGAGTTCCACCACATAACTTAATTGCAAGATAATATTTAGATAATAGCTGTTCTCTTGTCATTTTCAATAATCTTTCACAAAGTTGAACCCACAATGAAATGATTTTTGAAATAAGAACATCACCTTCAGTAGTACTGCAAGCAGATGAAGAAAGATCCATACAACCAGTTTTAACTAAATCTAAAGCTTGACTTAATTGAATAATATTGGATTGAGCTATTGTGCAAAGTCTATAACAGAAAATACCACAACAATTGAAAAGATGGAATTTGCTATAACTTCCAATAAATGGTTTCAATTTACCAGAAAAGTAAGCATTTGCTAAATCAAAACCTTTAACTATGATACCAGCTAATTCTAAATTGTATTTCTTGTATTTTTCTAAATTTATATTTTTATTTCTTTGAAAATGGAGAGATATAGTTTGAAATATTGAAATTTCTATTAATAAATGAGAAACTTGTTTTTCCAATATAATTGAATTTGTGAATTGTTTTGCAACAGATTCCTTGGATCCATCATTGTTTACAACAGTCCACATATTAATTGAATACTCCTCTTCAATTATATGTCTTGCTTCTTCAATATATGACTCTATTTGTGATAAAGCTACTGGTGACTTGACACTATTGACAGATGATGAAATTTCCTTATAGACCTTTTGAAGTTTCAATTCTTTCTCTAAATTCTTTCTAACAGCTAACTGTAAAGGATCATTTGAAATGATTAGTGGAAGTTGGACATCACTATACTGTTCACTAGGAAATTGTAGTATAGTACCTGAAACCATTGAGTTATTTATATCAATAGACTTCAATGAATACCAAACCATTCTTCTAACATTTGCTTCTGGAAGATTATTGATGAATTGATAGTAATTATTTGGATCTCTATTTAATCCAATATTAACAGCAGCTTGAGTTATAAGTCCCATTAATTGTTGTGAATGTGTTAAGGAACTACCATCACAATCTTCAGGTGCATCTCTAAAGTACATTCTCAAAAAAATTAAAGCTTGAAGCATTTCAAAACTTGTCTTCCTTAACACTTTGTACATTGAAAGACATGATTCAGCAATGGAAATAGCCTTAACTGTTATCTCTGTTTTTATTAAATATACCAAATGTTCATTATTTAAATCTGATTCATCAACCACTTTAAGTGTTATATATGTGTATCTCAAGATTATTAAATAAGTGGCTAAAATTGCAAAATCAGCTCTTTGAGTTAACTTTATTGATGGAACACCAGTTGAATTATCATAAACAATAATTCTATTGATAGAATTTAGGAAAGAAGACTTCTCAACATATGGTCTATAAATCCAAAGATATTGGAAAAAATGATCTAAATACATCTTTGCAATTCTTTCAGAAGGTAAAATTTTGAGAACTTCTTGGATGATATATTGGGTTCCAGCATCTGAATTTCCATATAAAATTGTAAAAGGTAAAATAGCTGTTGAATTAGCAGCTTTTCTTTCATCTTTTAACATTTGAATAGCTTTTAAAGTTTCAGCTGATGTATTACTTTCAAGATTGAAAAAATCCATCCATTTAGTTGAACCATCTCTATGTCTAGATCTATAATCATCTTTAGTAAAGGTATTAGTGACATAATGACGATTTAACTTGATTGTAAGAAATCTATAAATTCCAAAAATTGATAAATATGGGTCTCTCTTTTGTAAAGCTAATTGTGACAATGGTTTATAATCTTCAACACTTGAATGTTTGATAGCAAGTGTATTATAACCTTCATAGAAATCAATCAAATCTTCCTCCAATACATCATCATTAGATATATTTGCAGAATAATTTCTACTGGTATTTTGTTCTAATGTATTCTTTGAATTTTTCTCATAAAACTTTTTTTTCATTTCTTCAAGCTCTTTTATCAAACGATCATTTTCCTCTCTCAGTTCATCAACAATATCACTACTATTTTCATCATTAGTTCCTCTAAAGAAGTTACTTAAAGTATTACTAACTTCAATTTCTTTAGCTGTGGGGACAGTGTCATTTTGAAAACCAGAAGAGTTGTTTGGAGATTGAGCATTAACATCTGCAGCAGGTTCCAAGTATTCACAAGGTATACCAAATTTAGTACAATGAGTACATTTAGGACGTGATTTATCACACTATTTTGAATCCATAGATTCATAACTTATGTTAGTTCATCACCTTATAACAAATAGATCATAGCAGTACTTACTTTTATTTTTCTCCTTCTGCAATTCAAACAGACTAACAATTTTCTATTTCTCTTTTTCACTGGTCCTGTATTGATATGGTTTTGCGTTGGAGACATTTAATAGTATGCTTGAGTATCTGTCTTTGAGTTGAATACTTAATGAATAATTATATTAGAGGATTAAAAGACTTTGATCTGTTTTGAAAATTGTGATGATAATTTTAGGTTGCTATTAAACCCGTTCTTTCGGCCGCTGCGGGTTTAAGCAGTTTGGATTATGTAATTTCTTCTAAATCCATTTTTCATTTTTTAACCCTTGTGATTTAGTTTATCTGAAAAAATAACTAGTAATAAACGTTTTAATGAAATATCAGTAGCTTCATGATAATATCTAAATATAAATTCACCTAGAGATCATGCCTAAACAAGTTTGCACTTTTCTGAGTTCTTCCAGTTTTTTGTTGATTTAGAATCAATGCAGAATATTTGGCGAGTGCTCTCCATTCTAACAATTATACAGGTAGTAGCTTCTCTACCAAATCCTATAGTCACAGAAATAGCTTCTACAGAGGCATTCAAGGATGATACAAAGGGACTACAGAGTTTAAATGATCCAAAATTCATTAAGTTAAATTTTCAAAAGAGATTGAAAGAAAATATTCCTGAACAAGACATTTATAAAAGAGATGATAGTTCTATGTTTTATGATGATTTTTCATGGTACAATCTAATTAGAGATGTAAACCATATTATATATTTGGCTGATATTTATCTTGGATCAGACTATCAAAAGATCACAGTTCAAATTGATACAGGTTCTTCAGATTTATGGGTTGGAAATATTTCAATGGATTGTGATGAATATCCTAGAGTTTGTAGTTATGGTCTATTTGATTCAAGTAATTCAACAACTTTTGAAACAAGAATTGATGGTTCAGATGAAGAAATTGAATTTTATGCTTCATATGGTGATGGTACTGATGCAACTGGAATATGGGCTTCAGATATTTTAAGTTTAATTAATGAAGATGATTTCACTGGACTTTCAATTTCTGGATTTGAATTTGGTTTAATTGGTGCTGCTGGAGGTTTTGCACCAATATTAGGTATTGGATTTGATTCATTAAGTATATTTCCAGAGTATGTATCTGAATCTAGAGGTTGGAATTATTCTGGTTTTATTACAAATCTTCTAGAATTTGGATATATTAATGCTCCATTCTATTCAATGTATCTTGACTCTAATGATTCTGAAACTGGTGGAATTTTATTAGGTGGTGTTGATACAACAAAATTTCAAGGTGATGCTTTAACATTGTTCCCAATGGTTGTTACAAGAGAAAATGATACAATTACTGATATTGCAGTAACATTAAGTAATAGTACTATCACTGTTAATGGAAGTACTTCATACATAATGAATGAAAGTTATCCAGCCATTTTAGATTCAGGTACAACTGAATTATTCTTGAATTATAAACAGATACAGGATATATTATCATGTTATGATGGGTTTATGTTAGATTTATATGATTATTATATGAATTACCCAGGTGAGAATGATAAAATTACTTTTAATTTACAAGGAATTGAAATTGATGTACCTTTAAGAGAATTATGTTCTTTAGTTGATGATATGCCTGGTATATGTCTTTTGGAAGTTTATCCTTCAAACAGTTATATGATTCTAGGCGATATTGTATTAAGACAATTATATGTTGCATGTAATTATGATACCAAACAAGTTGGTCTTGGATATGCAGTTTATAATGATTATGAATATAGTATATTTACACCAACAACAACAAATCATTTCCCAAAAGCTACAAAAGGTGTTGATTATTCAAATAGTGTCACAGCTACTCCTACTGTTGTTAAAATCGATGCTGATTGGGCAAATGAGCAAAAAACTATAGGAGCTCAACGTCTTTATAATTCAAGTTTGATTAATGAAACTCAATATGAAGATTTAATGGGATATGTTTTTTTCGGGTTTCTATAAAATTAATTTATAATTATAATTAAATAGCTGATAGATAATCTTTACAACAGCAAGTATTAAGTAAATAAATAAAGGTTATCAATGATAATAATTAATGTATGTATTTCTAAAAAAGCAAACAACAGAATTGATAAACAAAAAAAATATCTTCTAAAATTAATAAATTAAACGAAATGACAATATAAACATTAAAAAAAACACACACAATAACATACAAAAACCCATATACATAGTACCTTTGTATAACGCAATAAATAATCAATTATAATATTAATAACTCCATAAACCTCTTACTTATGAGAGTTTTCCTTCTTCATGCTTTCTTATTACCACTTTGATGACCAACACCAGTTGCAAATTTCAAAGTTCTTGAAAGAGCGGTACCACTTCTAATTCTTGAATTTGGAACAAATGGTTCTTCTTCATCTTCTTCGTCTCTTGGAGCTTGAACTTTACCTAAAGCAGTCATTCTTCTTTGTCTTTCAATAGCAGTTTCACCTTCAAATTCATTATCTTCATTATCGACTTGATCAGCAGGTTGTGTATGATGTGGTGATAATACATCTTCTCCTTCATCATCGTCATCATCATCATCATCATCACCGTCATCACTTCCGCTATCTTCATCACTACCTTCTTCATTTTCACCTTGTTCTAAAGATAGAGAATCTTCTTCACCATCATCAGAATCTGTAAATTCTTCAGCATCATCGCCAGTTTCTTCTTTAGATTTGCCAGATGATCCAGATTCAGGAATAGCTAACTTAACTTGACTTTCAATATCATCAGGTATTTTCTTTAGGGTATCATCATTGGAAGGAGGAATTGGAGGACCACCTAAACCAACAGCATTGGATAATACCTTACCTAAACCTGTAACCATAGTAGCTGCTCTACCACGAACATGTGTACCATCAGCATTAAGTCTCTTAGAGGAATTATTATGATGATGAACTCTATAAGTTCTGATAACTTCACCATCTTCATTTTCAATAAAGATTTGATCATGAGTTTTATATGCAGTATAATGTTTTCTTCCAGCACTACTATTTGATTTAATACGTTGTAATATAGACTTTTGTGATTTCAATGATGGTTCTGAAGAATGTGAAGATGTAACATCTAAATTCAAATCATCAGCTTCTTGACGTTCACTATGATCCTTCACCTTCATTGTATCCATAATTTCACCATGTTGATCTTCAATAATCAAAGTAGAACCTTCAGTATAAGCATTAGTTGGTCTTCTTTCTCTTCTATTAACTGGTTGTTGGAAATCTTGTTGATGATGATCTTCATGAATGGTTGGAGTTTGTGGAGAATCATAACTTAAAGTCTTAGATGGGAATGGTAATGAATTTTGGAAAGTATTTGTTGGAGTAATACCAAATTTTGGTGGGGGAACAGATGAGGAAGATTGTTGAGGTTGGAATCTATCAAGACCATGATTACTATCAATTTGAGCATTTGTTGAACCAACTCTATGTCTTGAACCTAAAGCAAATGCATTAGCTTCTGCTTCTCTTTCTTTTAATACTTTTTCATTTTGTAATTCTTGATTCTTTTCACTGTCAAATGTATGATGAGAAACAATCTTCTTTAAATGTAAACCCTTCTTCTTCTTTTTCTTTCTTCTTTCCATACCACCGATTGGTTTTGCTAAGACACCAGATGTTTCAATTGTATTAGTTCTACCATTATCAGCAAGAGTTGTTGAACTTGAAGTTGCAACTGTATCAATACGATGTAAAGAGAATGAACGACCATTTTGTTTTAATTCTGGTAAACGTGACATCCAAGTACTTGAATTTGCATTTCCTTGAGTTGTTGTAAATGACATTGAAATAGCCATTGTATTTAAATGTTTACCTAAAGTGATAACAGCAACAGAAGAACCATGAACAATAATGGAAGTAACAATCAAGAAACAAACAATTGGCCAAATACAATTAATTAATTGACCATATTCAGTATCTAAACCAGGAGTTACATAATCAGGAACAGATTCTGAACCTGCAGCCTTTTCTAATTCATCTTTTGCTAAAATAGCAGCAAAAACTGCACCAACACCAATTGGACCAAAATGACCACAGAATAAAGCTTCTCTCCAAGTTTTAATATCGGGTATAATTGGTTTTAACATTAAAAGTGCAGGAATTCTTCTTAAAAAGATAACAACAATTGCTAAAATGATTAATCTCCAAACATCAGTACCTAAAGAAGAATCATTAAATTGAGGCCAAGGAACAATTGAACCAAAATAAACAAAATAAGCTAAATTTAATAATAAATCAATAACAGTTGATACATGACTTTCTTCAGTTCTTTTAGCGAACCATTCATCCCAACTGAAAGCAGCACCAGCTGCAAATGATACTAATAAATCATCAACACCTAACATTGAACCAAAACCTGCACACATAAATGCTAAAACAATATAAAAGGATAAGAATGATTCTCTATCAATAAGGTTATGTCTTTCTGCAAATTTAATTAAATGTCTTCCCAAATAACCAATAACAACACCTAAAATACAACCAAAGATACATTCATAAAGAATTGTGACACAAATCCAATCTTTAACGATTTCACCTGCATGACCTTTATGTATAATTAAATTTAAACCAAGATAAATAAAAGGGAAAGCCATACCATCATTACAACCAGATTCTGCTGATAATAAATTTCTTAAATGCCCTGGAACTCTTCTTGCAAATTTACCTTTACCAACAACAGCTGAAGCTAAGACAGGATCAGTAGCAGTGATACAAGCAGATACTAATAAACCTTCACTAAAGTTTAAACCAGGGATTAAAAGATAAATAAATGCACCAACAATTAACCAACCAGCTGTCATATTTGGTAATAAAAGCATTGCAACTGACCACCAATGTCTTAACATATATTTTTTGGGCAATTCAACAGCAACAGCAAAGATTTGTAAACATAACAATATTCTTGATAATTCCAAAGTTATATAATCTGTATTACCCCAAGTCGTGGGCGTAAACCATTTAAGACAATGAGGCCCTACAATGATTCCTGCAATAACTGCAACAGATGCTTCACCAATATAACATTTTTCTTTAATGAACAAGGACGTCAATGAAAAGACAGTTGAGAACACACCAATGACAGCATAAGCTACATGAGCATTATCAACCTATTTGCAATTATTTTGTTAGTAAAAAAAATTCTAACTTCAAAAACTTGGCAAGATTGATGATGATGGTGATGGTGAATTGATGATAATTGATTTGAAGGCAAACCCACAAAAAAATATCACACAAAACAAGAGCATCAACAGTGGTGAATACTTACATTTAGATGATCCCAAACCATGGTTTCTCAATGTGTTATATGGTGTAATTTTGTAAATGGAATTGATGTTTTATGTTGTAGTTTCACTTATCAATCAATCAATAAAAAAAATTAAAAAAGATAGTGGAAATGGATAGGATATGATCTGAAAAAAGTACGAAACCAGTATCCAGATGAGCTGAGTGTATAGTGAGTGGATTGTGGGTATGATGAGAGTAAATGACTAGAACACTACCACTATGCAAAATTAGTTTATTAGTAAATAGAATAATAGAAGAAAAGAATTAAATTTTGAGGATTGATTTTTTGTGTTATATTTTTTTTTTAAGTTGGCTTGTTGCTTGGCTCACGGGCTGGGAATTTTAGGCAGAGGGGCTAGACAGAGTTCCAGTCTAGTGGGCCCTCAAAGATAAAAGCAGCCAAAGAAGGTACAAAACAGATGATGAGGTTGCTTTGTATCAATAAATATTGTTTTAATTTGATCTGATATTACTACATATTCAATCCAAGAACAACAACCAAAACAATGACTAACGAATAAATATATTTTCTAAGAAATGCTAAGTAGAGAATACAATATGGAATTCTCTTGTTACTTCTCTATTATCTATGTGACTCTAATATTTTATCATCAATTCCATAAAATAAAAGAGCTAATAAACAATCAGCACAAAATACTAATGACCCACTAATTATAAAACTTATCCAAAGATATCCTCTATATGCTAATTTCCCTGTAATTATTGGTCCAATACATCTTGCAAATGTTTTACCAATATTAACAATTCCCATACATTTTGTTAATTCTTCAGGTTTAATTAAAGCTGTTAATAATACCTGTCTTGGTACAACATCCATAGCACTTGTTGAATAACAACAAATAGTTATAATTGAAGAGATTAAAAATGTTGGCATAAAAGGTGTTATTATCATAAATATTGAACTTGGAATTTGTGCAACTAATGTAGCTCTAATTGGTCCAAACGTTTTAGCTAATGTTGATGATGGTAATGCACTTAATGAATTAACTGTATTAGTTAAAAAGAATAAAATACCTAATGCTGTTGTAGAGATTGAAAAATATGTTTTATAATAATAAACTAACCATGAACCTGTCATAAATCCAACTCCAAGTGAATCCATCATAAATACTGAACAAAGTTTAATTAATATTGATATTGTTTCTTTTGATATTTTATTTGTTGATAATGATGGAATATTTCTTCTATCTTGTTCTTGTTGTTCTTCCTCTGACATGTATCCTTCTTCAACTACATCATCACTAGTAAATAATGGAGCTTCTTCATCATTTGAATTATTATTACTAACATCAACAAATTCAACACCATTAATTTCACAATTATCACTTAATAATAAAACAATAATAAATTTTAATAATCCAATAAATGAATAAATTAAAAAGATATTTTTATATGAATCAGTATTTGAAAATCCATCATTTAAAAATTTTGAAACTAAAATACCAGTAAATAATGAACCAAAAGCTGAACCACCAGAACTTAATAACCAATGAATAGCATAAACATCAGCTCTTTCTCTATGCAAAGTCAAATGTGCCATTGTTGATTCTTCAATGGATTTAAAAGGTCCAACTTCATCACCACTTGGTGAAATAACACCAAATATTGCAGCTAATAATAAAATATAAAAATTTTGACTAAAATAAAAGCAAAGACCTGAAATCATCATTAAAATTGTACCCATTAACATTACAATTCTTCTACCTATACCATCTGCATACCAAGTTAAGAAATATGATAATAAAGTATCACCAATTAAAGTACTTGTCATAAATATACCTATTAATTCTTCATCAATATTAATAGATTTTAAATATAATGTTAATACAATATTACTACCACCATATGCCATTAATCGTAGAAAAACTGAGATCCAAAGTAATTTAACATCATGATGTGCATCCAATATCACTTTTATCAAGTTCATAACTTATTGATAATTGCTACTAAACTCTACTTATAATTGAATATTTTGTTTTGGGTGTAAAATCTCGAAAAAAAATTATGAGAAGAGATTTTTTCCAGATTTCACAATTAACAACAATGATTTGAACATGTATGGAAGAACTAATAAGAAACCAAGACTAATCAATTCAACAACTATCAAATACGACAATAACTTAATCTCAAACGATGATGAAGAAGAATTTGTACCTGTTTCTTTCAGTTCTTCAAGAAGACAAAGATTTAATTTTAAAGATAATAATTTAAAAAATTCAAAATTAGATTATCAAGATGATGAAGATATAATTAATGAATTACAACATTTATCATTAGTTTCAGATTATAAAGATCTTAGTGAAGTTATTGATTTTGAATTAAAAAGTTTTGAAAGTTTAAAACAGAACGATGAAAATAGTAATAATAAAAAGATTAAGAATAAAATTAAATCTAAAGTTAAAATCAATTATAATCATGATATTGATGATAATGAAGATGATTTAGAGAATGATTTAATATTTGGATTAAGACCTCAAGTTAATCTTGATTCAAAATTAAAACAAATTACACAAATTAAATTTCAAAAGAATATTAAAAAGGATTTAAAGAAAAGTATTGAGAATGATTCAATATTTACAAATTTTACAAAGAGAGAAATGACAAACCCAATAGTTAAATCTACAATAGATCTTGAACAATATGAACCAAAATATCAATTAATTGAAAATATTAATGATAAGATTCCATTAACAAAAAATTTTGCAACTGAACTTTTAAATTCAAGATTTACAACATCAAAAGGTTTAAATTTTGAACAAATTGATAATTCTAAAAAAAATGAATTAAATGATAGAATAACAAAGAAAATTGTTATTAATAAATTGATTTTAAAAAGGTTAGGAATTGTTGAAAATGAAAATAATTTAATTAATGAATATTTAAAATAAGGGGATTTTAGGGCTGCAATTAGGGCAGAAATTTTTTCGGTTAGAGCTTCTTTAGGGCTGTTTATAGAATTTTAATTAAATGAAGTTATCATGACAAGTTTATAAAGAACTAATTGTAGTTTATAATACAATCAAGTATTATAGAACAAATGATCAAACTAACGAATATATATATTTTTATAAACAAAGAAACGTCAAAACTAAACAGCAAATAAAACCCTTAAAAAACCATTAATTAAAACAAGAACAAAGCTTTTAATGATTTTGTAAAAAATAAGAAATATTATCCCATTTTGAACCTAAATCATAAATATTAATTAAATCATCAACATTTTCAATTATTATTAAATCATTTTTTGATTGAATTTGAACTCTTCTATTATCATGAATATTAACACTTAAAAAACAATTTTGATCAGGTAAATATTCTAAATATTTATTTGAAATATTATCAAAATATAATAATTTATCATTAATTAAATCTTGAATATTTAACCATTTTATTGATTCATTTGTTGTCATACCTTTTGAAATATTTTGATATTGTAAAATTGAAAACCAAATTAAAGCTAAATCAAATAAAAATAACATTAAACCAAATAAAATTTCAAAAAATATTAAATCAATATTATTTTTAATTATTTCAATTGATAATTGATAATTTAATTTTTGATTAATTAATTGAAAAGAAATAATTGAACCATAAGTTAAACAAATTATATTCATTAATAAAAAACTTAAAAACCATTTAAAATTATTCATTCCAACACAATTATTAATCCAAATACAATGATGATCAAATAATAAATAACAACAATCACAAACTTTACAATGTTTTGATCTTGCAGGTTTTAATAATTTACAAGTTAAACATTTTTGATCATTAAAGAAAATTATTTCATTATTTTGAAAAAATTTATTATAATGTTGAGAATTTGTTGATGTTAATTTAATTGGTTTTGTAAATATTGATAATAAAAAAGTTATTAATAAAATTGATAATAATGAATTATAAATTATTGTATTTGGATTAATTATATCATTAAAAAGATTTTTATAAAATAAATGAATAAATGAAATAAATAATGTAAAATAAAGAACTGGTACTAACCAATTTGAAATAAATTTAATTGTCCTTATGATATAACCTCTAAAATTTCTATTATCCCAATCAATGAATGAATCTTGTATCTTTAATAATGATCTAGGTATTTTATCCAAAACATTAAAACTATTTGCTTTTAGTTAGTAATTATGGCTTACATCACAAGATCAAACCAAATGGTATCAACACACAGAAAACAGAACATACTAATACAACACCAGACCAACACCTGCTACAAACATGTTGACTACCATCAAGTAGACGAACACACTAAACAACAGACTCATTCTCTTACTTCAATTAAAATATAACTTCAATTAAATTATAAAGAAAAGATATTTAGCAAAAAAACAAAAACTACTTAAAAAAAAAAAAATCACCTCAACTGATTTTTTATTAGAAAGAAAGAATTGAAATCAAGATGAATAATAAAAGAGATACAATTGTGAGGAGTGTGTCGGAGTATATACGTAAACTAGACTATCTCAATGACATGTATGTTCTTTTTCTCTCAGTTTTGAGCTGTTACTTAGAAGCTGTTTACTAACAAGAAACCCTAAATTACCCAAGTCAAGATAAAGATATTTATTATATGGATTTAATTGAATTAACAAATGATGAAATTAGAGATATTAATTCAAGTTTTATATCATCAATTGATTCTAAAAAGATATTTGAATTATGTTTAAATATTGGGAATTTTAATTTTAATAATAAATTTAATTTATCAATTGAATTATATAAATTTAATGAATCATTAACAAGATTATTAAGTCAACAATTTGTTAATGAAGATGATGAATATGAAGAAGAGATGTATGATTTGGATAGTAAATCAAATTTTGTTGAATCAAATAATAATAATATTGATGAATTTACAATAAATAAACAAGAAAAATCAATAAATAAAAATTCAACATTAATTATAAAAACAATATTATCATTATTAATTTTAAAATTAAAAAATTTATTAGATTTATTATTAATTAATTTAAAAATTAAATTAAATAATTTAGATTATAAATTAATTCAAGATATTTTAGAAAAAAATATTTCACAAAGAATTTTATTACCTTATCATTCATTAATTATGAATAAAGTTGAATATCAATTAAATAGTATAATATAGGGATATTAATGATTTTAATATAATGAAAAGAAATTACTACAATTGATTGTAAAGAATGGTGTTTAATAATAGTCATTTTTAAAATTATTTATTAAAGGAAACTAAAACTTTATAAATCAAGAACATTCATTTTTTTTTTATAAAAACCAGAATAACAAAAGAAAAAGAAAACAAAATCATGAACATTAAAAATTAAACTTTAGCTAATTGTAAAAAAAATCACATTAAATATAAGGGGGCATAAAAAGTATTGAAGAATAAAATTATTCTTTATGATGAACAGATTCTTTATCAAAAGATAATCTACCCATTTCTTTATTATTAATAGCTGAACCAACTTCAATATCGATATCATCAAGATTATCAACTTCTTCACTTAAACGTTGTCTTTCAATATCTTCTAATTCATTAGCATCAATTTGATAATTAATTTCACCATTTCTATTTTCTGGACCTAATAACATAACAATTAATAAGAAACCAAATACACAACCCATAAAGATTGCCATAACTTTACCATAATCATAAACACCTTCTCTTAAATTACCATCAGAATCATATAATGGGAAACGAGAACCAATTCTTGCTTCAATTGTTGAAGAAGCTGAAGAAGCTAAATTACCTAATTGATAAGAAGTACCAACAATAAAAGCTTTAAATTCTGGATCAGCTAATTCACTTAAATGAATTGGAACAACACCCCAAGCACCTTGAACAGCAAATTGTAAAAAGAAAGCACCTGCATTAATACCTGAAGTTTTCAAAAATGCCCATGGATAAATAAATGCACCACCAACAATACAACAAATAACAACAGCAAATCTTCTACCAATAAAACCAGACATATGACCAAAGAAAATACCACCAGCGATAGCACCTAAATTAGCAACAGAATTTGTAACAGTTGAACGATCTGAACCATATTCTAATTGTTTTGTTAACATTGTTGGATATAAATCTTGAGAACCATGAGAAGCAAAATTAAAACCAGCCATTAAAACAACTAAATAACATAATTTTAACCAATCTCTTTGTAACATTCTACCAAAATCTCTAATAAAAGTATTTGGTTTTGATTTTAAATGTAATTTTTGTTGAACAAAATCATCATTTTCTGGAGTTATAATTCTCCAAATAATGAAAATAACTGGAACACCAGCACTAAACCAGAAAAGAGCTCTCCAAGTATGAGAAGTATTATCAGTAATAGCACGTTGGAAAACAACAACTAATAAATAACCAAAGGCATAACCTTGTTGAAATATACCAGATAAGATTGATCTTGATTCTAAAGGAGCACTTGATAAAGAAATTGAAGAAGAAATACCAACAACAGCACCCATTGCAATACCAAATAGGGCACGAACAGCTAAGAATTGTTTATAAGTTTTGACAAATGAACAACCAATTTGTAAAACAATTAATAAAGTTAAATTAACAACATAAGCCCATTTTCTTGAATATCTATCACCAAGATAACCAAATATAATAGCACCAACAGATCTTAACATAAGAACTAAAGTAATACCCCAAGTAATATCAGTAACTGATCTATTTAAATCTTCAGCAATATTTGAAACATTAAGTGAAACAGCAAAATAATCAAAAGCATCCCAAGTCCAAGCCCAAAACCCAATAAAGAATAAATTCCATTGTTTTAAATTTAGAGCTCTTAATGGAGGAATTGGATTTAATCTTTTTCTTTCAATTCTTAATTCTTCTCTTGATGGAATTAAAGTTGTAAATCTTGAAACAAAATAATTTTTTATATTATTAGCAGAGAAATCTTCTTTTGAAGTCATAATGAATATAAAGTATAAATGGTATAAATGAAAAAATTTGAATGTAGTAGTGTAGTAGTAAATGCAAAGTATAAAAGTATATTGATTTTACAAAGAAGTAAAAAAAATAAAGAGGAAATCTAATGGATATTTATAATAATAATAATTTTTTCTGAAAAACTGAGAAAACTGAAAAATGACCTTAACAAAATTTGCTATGGCCGCTTCTCCACAAAAATTACAATTTTAGCCTCTGATTTCCCTTTTTGGATTTGTGAGAGTTGTTATTGGTTAGATTTATTTGTTTGGTAGTAGTTAGTATGTAGTTGTTCTAGTGTAGTATGTAGTTATTATGTGGTTGTAGTTGGTAGAAGAGTAGTAGAAGAGAGAGAAGAGGGTACAACCATACAAAGTGTCAATCATAAAATAAATTAACAAAAATTTAACTGAAATATATCGCTTTTGACAACAAATCAGGTGTTTTCAAGACTTAATAATTTTCTTAATACACTACTATTAAATAATGAAATCTCTTACTTCTTGAATCTTGTTGTTCTTAGCTTAATTCAACAATCATTTATTCAAGAAAAGTTGGTTTGAAGTCCGATTTCAAGAAGACCTCAAATGGTTATTTCAATATTTCTAGTTCAACCAGATCACAATACTATCATCAGTTACTACTACTATTTACCATCAGTTGTCATCCATCATCCATCATTCATTTACCATTTACCATCATTCATCAATCATCCTTTCAAAAAATACCAGTCAAATTTCAATTGCGGGGTTATTTTTTAAAATTTTCCCTTCAGCCGTCAATCAATATTTTTTATCTCAATTTTAATTTTCAACCATTCGGCGACCTGGAAGATGTCATCTTGTTGTTTGTTAGGTAGTTGTTACTGTTGTTAGTAGTGTACTGTGTAGTAGTGTAGTAGTCATAGATGAATGGTATTTGTCTTCAATGACTTAAGGGTACTGTACTTATTTCTTTTGATAATATTGTATTACACAAAGAACTCCACTACGAAAGTGTCAATCACTATGTAAGTGCTACCTAACCAAAAAAATTATCGGTAAGGGCACACCACTTTTCTTAACAAAATCTCCAATTAGAACGCGTCAATTCAACAACAAAAAACCACATATCACTCAATAAATCTCATTAAACTCTACACAAAAAATAAAGGGTATTGGTTACTGGAAGTGACGAGGTTCGAACTCGTGCCTCTTAAAAGAGACCTGCACCTGAAGCGGGCGCCTTAACCACTCGGCCACACTCCCAACCAATTTAGTAGTATCCTTTAACATCACTTTTTAAATTAAGTTTTTTACTGTATTCTACTTCTATTATAACAGTATAATTGATATCATTGGAATCTAAATTAATAGATCTTTCTAATGATACCAATATTATCATATTTATTTTCCTTTTAAACTCTAATTTTGTTGATATTAGATCCGTTCCCATTATCTTTTCCAACAAAAAATTTTAATTATCCCGATTCAGAAAAAATTTAATAACTTATATTTTGTGTTTTAAAACTATAAACATCTTGTTCTTTTTAATTTAATTTTAATTGTTTCTATTTTATGGTGATGTTTTCCAAAAGAAGTAATGATTTGTGTTCGTTATGAGGTCTTAACAACTTTCTTTAGTAAATGACGTATATTAAAAAGAGAAATAAAACCTCAGCGGCTCCCTTATTTTGGGTGGCAAATTTCATTCATCAGTTGTTTATATCGTTATGTTACTTCTATCTTTTACAATTGTTTATGAACTCTATAGCATATTCACTTAACATCCATCTCTATCTCTCCATCTTTAACTAAATGGTTTTTGTACTCTTATAAATTATTTTCAAAACTTTTCCCTTTTTTTCAATCTACACAAAAACACAAAAACACAACTACAATCATAACAAAAACAAATAGTACAATCATAACTAAACGAACTACACTATAATAGATCTTGAAAACAAAAATATTTAATAATAACTATAATAATAATATCTATCTTTTTTAATTACATTCATCAAATAATGTCAAGTACTTTTCTCATCTTATAAAAGAGAACCAGCAGCGGCAGCAGATGCAGCAGCAGAGACTGATTCATCATAACTAGAAGCAAAAATAGCTGCAACTTCAGCATCACCAACTTTACAACCAATTGGGGCTTTAACTTTAAAATGATATTCACATTTTTCAGGTTCTGTAACTGAAATTAATTCAGGTTCTGCACCACAATCAATTGTAACAATACCTGATCTCTTTGGTCCATTCCAACATTTAGCACCATTCTTATAACTTAAAATTATTTGATGTTCAGTATCAGAAACATTATTAATTTGAATATCTGAAAATTGACCAATTTTAACATTATCACCATTACCACGTTGATAAATATCACCATTATAAAATAATTCATAATCATATTCACCAATATGATTCTTAATAGCTAATCCTTCAAATGGTCTTAAAATATCATTTGGTCCATAATTTTTATTTAATTTATTTTCAACTTCTTCAACTTTTTTAACAATATCACCATAATCTAATTCTAATTCTGCAATAACTTTTTCAATTTCTTCAACATTTCTTGATTCTTTAGCTTGTGTTAATGGTGTCTTTGGTGTAAATACTCTTTCATCATGAATACCTAAAAATTCTTTAAATGAATCATTAATAATTTGAATAATTTTTTTCCATATTGGGAAATTTTTAAAATCTAAATCAGCTTTAACTTTATCAGCAATCTTTTTTAATTTTGCCTTTTCCATTTTAATTTTATGAACTCTTTCTTCAATATCAATTGCAATTGCAACTGCTTCTTTATTTTCTTTATAATCTTTAAATTGTTGAACAACATGTTTAACATTTGGATCATTAAAATTTGGATTATAATGATCACTAGTATAATCTAAAACTTGTTCCATTTCTGCAATTCTTTCATTTAAATCTTCAATTGTTGGAATATAAGAATCAACTGTTGGACCAATTAAATCTAATTTTGGATTACTAATTTTATCATTAATAAAATTAATTAAATGTCTTGGAACATCTGGTGTTTCCATTGATTTAAATTTAGCAACAAATTCATCATATTTACCAAGTGCAAAATCAACACCTTCATCATTTAAATTTTTATTATGAGTACCTTTTAATAATTCACACCATTTATAAACTTTATCATAATTTTCTCTAGTTTTATCAATTTTACCAAAGATTGATACAACATGTTCTTTTAAATCTTCAATTAATTCATGTAATTTAGCTCTTTCTGAAACACCACCTTGAGCATCTAATTCTTTTTTGGCCTTTTCTAATTCAGTACCTAAAAATCTTTTAATTGCTGCATTTGAATCATATTCAGCTTGTAATTTATCTCTTAATCTATGAGCAGCTCTTAAAGTTTTTTCAGCTTTATCAACACCAACTAAATATGTCTTCTTTTCAATAGCTAATTTCTTTTCAACTTCATCATGAATTTCAGAACATTTATTTGGACATTCAATATTAATTTCATCAGAACCATCACAACATTCTTCATAATCACAAACACCATCATTAACTTTTGATGATTTAATATAACTTGGTTCATGACCTTCATTAGCACAATAGAACTTGTTATTTGGACAGGCACTAGTACCTGGTTCATCACTACCATCTGGACAATCACAATAATCATCATTAATTTGTGATAATTCTAAAATAATTTCTGGATTATTTAAACAAGCCCATTTACCATCAGAATTTGCTACATAACGAAATTGATCCTTTGGAGCAACACCTCTGACTTGTGGTTTGTCAGCAGCAGCTAATTGAACTAAATGAGCAGCTAATAATGATAAGGCAACCTTCATTTTTTATTGTTGTTGAAGTTATAAATTAAAGGGTTTTTATAAAATTTAAAGTTGTTTAGGTGTCTTTGTTTTTTTTCCATTATTTATTTTTTTGGGTGATTTTTTTTTTTTTTGGTGTTTTTTTTTTCGAGAGAGAAATTTATTTAGTGAAATTTTTATATGCAAAAAATATTTATATTAGATTTATATTTATAATTTTTCCATTTCACCTAATGAATAATCTAGAATGAAACTTTGTTCAATTAATCCATCAACACGAGTATAATGTCTTTCATTATAAGGTATAATAGTTTCAATTAATTTAACAAGACCTGGAATTTCCATTAATCTATCAGTTGGGAAACTTTCTAAAATTACTTTAATTAATTTTTGTGAAACTTGAAAAAATTGAGCATTAACATTCCAAGTTCTAATTCTTTTAAATAATAACATTATTTGATCATCATTTAAAGTTTTAATAATTGAATCTAATTCTTCACCTAATATACCTGTTGTATTTGATGCAATTGAATTTTTTAAAACGTTATATAATCTCATTGGATGATCTAATGTTAATGCTAATAAAAATGCATTTGACCAATCACCATTATTTATATAGTTTTTTAATGATTGTTCTTGTTCAACTTTTAATTTCATTGCTTCTTCTTCTTCTTTATTTAATTCTTCACTATTATCAGCCCAAAAATTAAATACACCATCTGCATCAGCACTAACAAATTCTTCTCCATTATCTTTAACAATAAGTGCCCAAATTCTATTAGCATGATTATCTAAAGTTTTTAAACATTCAGCACTTGATGAATCCCATACTTTAATTAAACCATCAGCACCAGATGATAAAATTTGTCTTTTATCTTTATTTAAAAATTCAACTCTTTGAACTGAATTTGTATGACCTTCAAAAGTTTTTAAACAACTAAAATCTGTTAATGACCACATCTTTAAAGTTTTATCACCAGATGCTGTTAATAATAATTTATCATATTTACAGAATTTAACATCCCATAACCCTCTTTTATGACCTTTTAATATACCAATAGTTTCACCAGATTCTAAATCCCAAATCTTACCAGTTTTATCATAACTTGCAGTTGCAAAATATTCATCATTTGGTGAAACATCAATAGCATTAATATCTTTTTCATGAGCTCTTCTTGTATATTCAGAACTCTTTATAATAAATTCTTCACCTTTAAAAGTTTTAACATTTGGAATTTTCCATTTTTTAACTGTTAAATCTGCTGATGTAGTTAATAAAAATTTTGGATATGTAATTTCATAATCAGCTCTTGGTAAAGCAATAGCACTAACTGAACTAGCATGACCTTTAAAAACTGCATATGAAATAAATTGTTCAGAATCTTCATCCCATTTCCATAATCTTGCATCATTATCTTTACCAGCTGTTGCAATCCATTTACCATCTAAAGTTGCATCAATAGCATTTAATAAATCTGTATGACCTTCTAAAATATCAACTTCTAAAGGTCTTGAAATTGGATCAATAATTCTTAAACCTGGAGAATTTGTAGCTAATGCAATTAAATTTAAATTTGGTCCAACATATCTCATATCAGCAATTGTACCATGATTACCAGCAATTTTTCTCGATATTTCTATTGTTTCATTTTCTTCAATTAAAGTAATATCAACTTCAAATAATGTTTGATCTGATAATACTAAAAATAATGTATCATTTATAGTTGGTAAAACACCAGTAATTAATAATTCTTCAATTGGTTGTTTTGTTTGTGTATATAATTGTCCTGTTTCTAATTTCCAAACTTTGAAAATTGCATCACCACCAGCTGTATATAATAATTCATCATTTAAAAATCCACAAGATTCAACTTGTTGTAATGCAGAAATTGTATTTTTTAATTTCCAATTCTTTGTTTCCCAAATCATTAAAACATCATCTCTACCACCACTGATTAAATATTGACCATTCGGACTAAAATCTAAACCTCTAACAGCACTATTATGTTCATTTAATGTAGTTATATTTTTTCTTTTAACTAAATCCCAAACTTTAATCATACCTGTTGTATCACCAGATACTAATCTCCAATCTTTTGAATTTAATTCACCATTAAATTTTAATGATGAAATAGTTGAACCATGACCTTTTAAAGAATGTGTTATATAACCATTTTCAATATCCATGACTTGAACTGAACCATCTGAACCACCAAATGAAAATAATGTTGAAGTTGGATCAGCAGAACTTATATATACAGGTGAACTTAATTTCATAGTTTTAATAAATTTACCATCATTTAAATTAAAGATACGTAATTGTTGAGATTGTGATATTATAGCTAAATATTTACCATCAGGTGTTAATTGAAGACATGTAATAGTTTCACCATCACCTTCTAATTTATGTAAAGTTTCATTTGTTGAAAGGTCAGTAATTACAATATCTTCAATAACAGCAGTTGCTAAAATAGCACCATCTTCTGATAAAGAAGCTAATGCACCACCAACATAGAATGGAGCTAACTCTGTGTTTGAATATGTAACTTTACCACTCATCTCTGTTGAATAGCTTGAATGTTTTAAAAGTTAATTAATTATTGTGAATATTTTATTTTTGTTATGTAAATGAAAATTTTCTGAAGCTCAAAAAAAAAAAAAAAAAAAACTCATCTCGATTTCCTAATTAAGTAAATTTCCTATTTAGGATAATATATTTTATTTTTTTCTACAAAGAAGAGTTATATACAGAAAACTAGTATATCTAGTCACAAATACCTTTATACAATTCTATTGTCTATCCCACATTTCATCCTGCAAAGACATCAATCTCTTCAGGATTTTCAATACCTATTTCCTTCATGTGTTTATACATCTTTTCTTGAAGAACATCTTCAACAGTCTTTGTCTTGAATAAATATTGACTTAACTTTGAAATGTTATACGTTATATCACTAATAGTCATTACTAAAATAAATATAGTATATCTTAAAGATCTTTGGACCTTTGTCTTAAAACTTGTATTTGAATAATCTGGTGGATTCAAATAATAACCACGAACAGCTTCTTTTGTAAATAAATTAATTCTATTAACTGGTGATTTAAATCTTTGATTAACTGTTTGAACCATTCTCATTGTTCTACCTAAGAAAATTAATTCTAATGGAAATTTATCAGTATCTCTAAAGAAATTTTTAAAATTTTCCTTCATAAATTCTTCTCTTTCAAATTTAGACATCTTTTTAAAATTTTCTCTTGTTTTATGATATGGTTTTAACATAGCCATTGAACCAAACATATCACTTTGTTCAGATCCAATACCCCAATCAACAGCAATTTTCTTTAAAGTTTTATCGTCTAATTCAAATAAACTCTTCCATAATGAACAATATTGATGTCTTAATTTTTCAGAAAATCCAACATATAAACCATGATCCAATAAAACTAATTGTTGTTTCTTTGTCTTTTTATTAAATCTAACTAAAACATTACCAGGATGTGGATCAGAATGAACAAAACCCCATTCAAAAATCATTTTAGAAAAAACTGTTAAATAATCATTCATAATTTTTGTGGTATCATATTTCTTTTTCAAATCTTCAAAATGAATTAAAGAATCACCTTCACACCATTCAGCAGTTAAAACTCTTCTTGTTGATAAATTTTTAAAAGTAATTGGAATATGAATCTTATCTTTAATATTTTCATCATTTGAAATAAATTTAGCAGTTTTGGCAGCATTTTCAAGTTCAATTGTAAAATCAACTTCTTCTTTCATTCTTTCAGTTACATATCCCGAAACAAATGAAACTGGAATATCAAATGCATATTCATAAATCTTCATAAATAATCTAAAAGTGAATAAATCAGCAGCTAATTGTTTTGCAATAGATGGATGTTGAACCTTAATTGCAACAGGTTCACCAGAAATTAATACAGCTTTATGAACTTGAGCAATACTTGCACTTGCTATTGGTTCTTTATCAAAACTTTTAAAATAAACATCATAATCTTCACCTAATTCTTCTTTTAAAATTTTATCAACACTCTCCCATGAATCTTTTGCAGCTGAATCATATAATTTATTAAATTTCTTTTGAAATGCTATTGGAAATATTGTTGATTGATTTGCAAGATTTTGACCAAATTTAATATAAAGACCCTTATTTTCTATCAA
Source organism: Ruyongia namnaoensis (assembly GCA_030563805.1). Taxonomy (NCBI): domain Eukaryota; kingdom Fungi; phylum Ascomycota; class Saccharomycetes; order Phaffomycetales; family Wickerhamomycetaceae; genus Ruyongia; species Ruyongia namnaoensis. Next base: position 138,220 of record JAJMKA010000022.1, read on the forward strand.
AACATTAAATAATCTATCAGCATTTCTTTCATGTAATTTTGAAATATCTTCACCTTCTTTGAAATTAAACTTATAATCAAAACCAATTTTACCAAATGTATAAAATGCTCTAAAAGTTCTAGTTAATGTAGATTCATAAAATGTATTATCAATAGCATAAAGACCAGTGAATGTACCTGCAGTGATTAAAGTAGAACGACCAAGTTTTTGTAGAAATGTCCTAGATGCTTTCTTTGGAGTAGTGGTTTGCCCTACCGTAGAGTATAACCTTCTACCTAATATTTGAGATCTTAAAAACATATCTTGTGGTTATAACTTTATCTTAAATTGAACAAGAAAGAAGAAACTTCGACCTTTTTATATTTGCGTTTTGATATTCGGGAAACGGAGATAGTTCTCACTAAACCCGTCAAATAATGATGATAAATGTTCAAAAATATTGTAATTATTAGCTTTAAAACAGATATTAGGTACCGGTAATTAATTCTATAGTTGATATAAGTTGTCAAGTAAGTTTTGGTGTTAATAATTCTTCTAAAACGCCAAATTTTTAACTCTCTAACTAATTAACAATTCCAATGCAGAGCCAAATACACTTTTATTTCCCAATTTGGAAGTCAAAATTTATTAGAAAAAAAAAATCATCAATGAAAAATTTGAAGAGTTTTCAATTCAAAAAGAAGAAGACGTAGAGAATATTTGGAAATCAACAGATATAATTACTAGAAAAGATGTCACAAACTTTGCAACTAGTAAGACCAAACGCATTATCAAATGCTGTTTCAGCTTCAGTCGCTCCAGTTAGTGTCACTATCCAAGCTCCTGCTTTATTCCAACTATTAGAATTTGTTTCTCGTGCCCAAGATGATTCAAAAGTTATTGGTACTTTAGTTGGTTTACGTTCAGAAGATGGTTCTGAAATAGAAATCAGAGATGCTTACATAGTGCAACATAGTGATGAAGATGATGAAATCTCAATCGATGAAACTGAACACAGATCATTATATCAATTACACAGAAAATCATATTCAAAAGATTCAGTATTAGGTTGGTTTTCAACTTCTTCAGAAATTAACTCATTCACAGGTTTAATCCATGATTTCTACGCTGGCTCTGAAGGTACTTCTCCTTACAGTGCTATCCACTTAACTGTTTCATCAGATAATTTAAATGTTCCATCATTACCAATCATAAATACATATATTGGTTTACCAGTTGGTGCCACTGGTTCAACTGCTTCAGCTTTAAAATTTGAAAAACCAACACAAGGTTCATTCTTATTCACCCCAATCAGCAATACTATTTCATATGATGTTCAACAAAAAGCTCTATTGTCTGCTGCTACAGATGCTGTTTTTGAAAACCCAGAAGATAACTCAATCACTTTACAAACTTCTTCAATTGATTTAAATTCATTAGTTAAACACTTAGAAATGATTGATTCATTAATTGACAAGGCTTTACAATACATTGAAAAAGTTGAAACAAAACAAATTGAAGGTGATGTTGAATTTGGTAAATTTTTATTATCTAACTTAAACACCAATATCAAATCAATTAACTTAGAAGAATTAGAAAAGGCCTTCAACACACATATCCAAGACACTTTAATGATTGAATACTTAACAAGTTCAATCAAGACTCAATTAGAATTAAGTTCAAAATTAACCACTTTAGTTTAAGCTTTTTACAATTGCATCCATATATTTGTACCATATTTTTCCCATATAATATTATAATTTATTATGTATGTCTTTTTAGTTATTAATCTCAGTCAACATTGTAGAAAATAATTAAAAGCAGTAGATAGATTACAATTAAAATGTTAAATGAGAAATAAATGTAGATTTATAAAAAAACTAACTTATATAGAATGTAACCCCCAAAAAGCATAATGAAAAATATAATGTTTACGTCTATCTGATATCCAATAATAATTGGGCTTCAATAAAAGTTAAACTTATAGAACTTAACTCAATAAATGATTTAAATTCAAAAAGATAAAACTTATCTCTTTATAGGTGAAGAACCAATCAAGTTAAATATATAAAATCAATAATAAAAAAAAAAGATAGCAGTAAAAATAAGAAGAAAAATTCAAAATAAGTTAAAAAAATTCAAAATTTGTAAGAAATACAAATATATTGAATTCTTTAAATGATATAATATGATACTAAATTGTCTGTTTTTTTTTTTTTTTTTTGTCTTGTTTTGTTCTTCTTTTTTTTTTCTTTGTTAAAATGAAAATATTGTAATAATCCAAAATAAATCAATGTATAAAAAAATGCTAATATGAAATAAGATGAATACGCCTAAAAAAATATGCAAATAATAATTAATGATAATGATGATAATGATAAAATAATGAGAGATGATAAAGATTATTCAACTTCACGGAAAAGTAAGTTCAAATCAGAATTGTCACCCATTCCTGTAAGAAATTCTTCAACATCAGCTAAAGCATCTTCACTGAATAAACCACTCTTAGTGACTCTATAACCTTCAACAGCAGCTTCAACAACACTCTTTCTTCTTCTGATGATAGAATTTCTTCTCTTTATTGGGTTTTTAGTTATAACTCTAACAGGTGTCATTGTAACTTCATTTGGTTTTGGTCTATTCTTATTACTCTTCTTACTACCACTATTTGATAATGAATAACGACGAGTAGCATGAATATGTGAATTATCATCAATGATACCTTTATTTCTGAATGCTGAAAGTGGGACTTTTCTATTTGATGATGTGACTTCTAGCCAATCATGGTTGGTAGTAGCATTTCCATCATCTTCAAGTTCACTAATGTTTAAAAACTCATCTAGAGTTAAATCATCCATATGTGAAGTGTTACCTTGTGTAGTTGGTGTTGATGGTAAAACTGCTTTTGCTAATTGATTGACATCAGTTTTACTTCCTGATGGGATTAATGAACGAGTTGATAAACCATCAATAATACCAAAAGGTTTTGAATCTGTTGACCAAGTACCTAAAGTTGGAGGTCTTGCAATAATAGATGATGATGATAAAAGTTCTTGAGCTTTTGAACCAATCTTCTTTCTTGTTGATGGTGGAGGTAAAGTAGTATCTTCATCAGTTGATTCATCATCACTATAAGCAGCAATATTATTATTTGTGGTGTTGATATTAGCAGATATTCCATGGTTACCATCTTTTTCATCATTAAAACTAAAGAAATAATCCCATAGATATGAATCATCATCACTATCAACATCACGATTCTTTCTAGTTGAACCCATACCACTGTTATAGTTATGAGATGTGAGTAATTTTTGTTTAAATTCTGAATCATCAAAATACGGAATAATAAAATCATCATCCTCATCTTCATATTCATCACTGTCTTCATATTCATACTCATCATTGTTGTCATCATCATTTTCATCATTATTATCATTATTAAGTTTAGATCTATCTAATAACTCTTCATCAGAAACAAATTGTAAAACATCATCATCATTAAATCTCATACCTTCAGAAACTGAATGTCTTGGTGTAGCATTATTTGAACTAAAATCTACTTGATTATCATCATATTCATTCAAAATATTATCAGCCTCTTCTCTTAATAAATTATAATCATCATCACCAGTATCGATACCTGTATCAATACCATCACTATCTTGTTCTAAAGTTCTTAATAATTCATCTTTATCTATATCAGCATCTGAATCTGATGATTCAATAGTTGGATATGAAATTGGATCATTAGGATAACTATTTTTCAATGGTGAAACATTTGTTAATTCTTCACCAACATCTTCTTCTTCATCTTTAGTAATTTGTAATTTGTTATTACCATTGTTGAAATCAAATGAAAAATCAACATCTTCATTTTGTTTTAAATCCTCCTTAACAGGAGATGGTGATCTAAAGGGGCTATTTTCTCTAAAATTCTTTAATTTTCTAGCTTTTCTTTCAGCAGCTAATTTAACAAAATCAACATTTTCATCATCAGAAGAACTTGTTGCTTCATCATCATCTTCACTTTCTGAAGAAGTATTAACAACTTTATCTTGATTATTTCTCCAAAGGATTTCATCACCACCATTTGAACTTACATCATCCTCTTCTTCTTCACTTTCTTCATCTTCTTCACTTTCTGATTCAATTGCTTGGAATTGACCATTTGCATATGGATTAGCTCTTTTTCTTATGAAAGTTCTTGGATCTTCATCCTCTTCTTCTTCCTCATCGCTTTCAAATTCACTTAAAGATGAAGAATCGGAATCAATTAAACTGAATCTTCTTTGTGTAAAACCTTTTCTTTTGGGCAATATCGTTTTTCCAGGAGCTTTGGATGCTTTTAGTTTAACAGTTTTGGGCTGTTTCCTATTATTTCTATTGGGACTATTAGCCATTTTTTAATTATTATGATTGTTGAAATATTGCTTTTTTTGATATATATGTGGCTTTTAAAAAATCTAAATATGACAGAAAAAATGTTAGTGATCCAACGATAAATAACTTCAAAAAAACTAAGAATATCATTATAATGATTATAATTGCACTTACAATTCTTTATTTATTTGTATTTTGATTTTTTTGCTGTTTGTAGTTTCTCTTTTATATTTCAAAAATTTTAAAGGTGCCCTAAAATTCTTTTGAAATGGTTATATAAAGATCAACTAGAATTGGTTTTTTTAAATGTATATAATTTGATTTCTTGTAACTCTTTTTTGTAATTCAATATACTTATTCTCTCTTTATTAATGTTATAAAATCTCTATTGGTCAACTTAGAAGGAAACACACATTTTATAGTATTTCTTTCTAATGTTATTTTGCAGAGATGAGATATTAAAATTTAAAGATTAAAATGGGATTGAATAATGAATTTATTTGAGTAGTTTAAAAAAGAATGAGTTGATAAATTGAGATAAATTTGATTTAATTGTGAGCTATAAAGAGAATTAACAATAACTTTATTTGATATATTGAATTATAACAGAGTTTTTATTATGTTGAAAGTTTTAAAGATTATACTTCTAAAGTTAGAGCAAAAACAAAAATAAAAAAAATTGAAGCTTTGAAAATTTTCAATTCCGGTTTATTGACCTCGGAACTTCCTAAAAAGGAAATCAATTAGTGTTTCTGTACAACTGATTATTTCTTCAATGAATTTAAATATATGTTGAATTGATATATTTTGAAGTGGAAAATGGTTATTATAGTTATTTCTAGGTGAATTGAGTAGTTTAAGATGATCTCAGTTTTAGTTTAACATACTTAAAAAAAAATTTTGAGTCTAAAATCAAGAAATTAGATTTTTCTTAAAGTAATTATGGTAAAAACGACAAAATAATGTTAGACAGTATAGGTTAAAAAACTATCATATTAAAGACAATGACTTATATATATTGGACCAATAACTAATTTTGAAATTGAGTCTTTATAAAGTCCAAAAATTGCAAAAATAAAATTTCCAAAATCTCAGTTACAGAGTAGTAATAGGTACTGTGTTTTTTGAATTGTTATAAGTAGTGAAATAATTTACCTCAGAAAATTTTTAAAATTTGCTCTAAATCAAGTAAAACTAATTCAATTGAATAGATAACATCAAATAACATTGAATAACTTCATTTAATACAAATTTATCACAAGTTTTATTTTATTTTTTGTTGTGCGACTATTCTCTATCTTATTAAAATTTTAGAAAATTATAAGATCTTGATATTTAAAGACTTTAAACTAAAATTTTAAAGTGTAGCTACATTGTGAACTTAAGATTAATAATTACATTCGATTTTGTTTTAAACAGAAAAGAAACATTTATTTATTTCTTATTTAGGAAGAATTTGCTAATTTATTAATATCTAAACCTTCAATAATTTCAACTTTATCACCACCTTCTCTTGCAGCAGCTTTTAAACCAGCTAAAGCAACTTCATCACCAGTAACAGGTTTCATGAAATATTTTGATAATGAATTATTATGGAAATAAGGACCAACTTTTTCAAGAAATGAATTACCAAAGCCTTTAAAATTTTCTCTTTCACCAAGTAATAAACCAGGTCTTAAAATAATTGTTTTATCAAAACCTAAAGCAATAACTTTATCTTCTAAATCACCTTTCATTTTTAAATATGGGAGCATTGATGATGATGAAGCAGCACCTGAAGATACTAAAACATATTTTTTAACACCTTGCTCTTTAGCTAATTTAGCCATTTCATAATTTAAATCAACATCAATTTTTCTTTGATTTTCTAAACCACCAGCAGCAGCTCTTGTAGTAGCTAAACCTGAAAACATAACATCTTTACCTTTAAAATATTCAGGATTTGACCAATCTTCACTATTAGCAATATATTTTTCAATCTTTGGATCTGATGAATTTTTTGGTTCTCTTCTTGATAATGAGTATACCTTATCGTAGAATTGTGTGGATAATTTTAAGAAAGCATTACCACATAGACCAGTGGTACCTATTATTATAGCAGATGAAGTCATGATTTTTGATTGGGATAAATTGTAAGAAGAAGATATATTTTGTGGATTTGAATTAAATTTATATGAGGGCAAAAATAAAAAAAATAAAAATTGTGAGCGGAGATATTTCTTAAGTCCTGTTTTATTTTATTTAAATCATCAATAGTTTTGTTACTATTTGAAGAGGTTCATAGTTGTTAGTTATCTGTAGTTTTTAGTTTATAGTGACTAGATAATTGTTTAGATCTTCCACTATCATTCTAACTAAAAAAATCCACACTCGATTATCTTTTGATGCGGATATTTCTGAATAGAAGTCAGTTTAAAATAATAAAACACACAACTTAAATACATAAACATTTCCTTCAATTATACAGAGTAGTATTCTAATGATTAAAACTTGATAAAATTTAAAAAACTTCAATTGATTCCTGAATTAATTATGAAACTAATTACACATGAAAGATCTCTAAGAAGAATTAGCAATTTTATTAACTTCAACACCTTCAACAATTAGAACTTTCTTATCATTAGTTTCATCATTAGCCAATTTCAAAGCAGCTTTAGCAACTTCTTCACCTGTTATTGGAGAGAATGCATATTTTGCCATGAATGTATTGTGAAAGAGAGGAATAACTGTTTGTAATGTTGAAGCAGCATAACCTTTAAATCTTGCACCTTCACCAAATAGAGCACCAGGTCTTATAATGATAGTTTTATCAAATCCAAGAGCAATTATTTTATCCTCTAATTCACCTTTCATTTTAAAATAAGGAGATTTTGAATCAGAAGAAGCATAAATTGATGAAATTAGTACATACGTTTTAACACCATGATTTTTAGCAAATTCTGCAACTTTATAATTTAAATCGATATCAATCTTTCTCTGATTTTCAATACCACCTGCAATAGCTTTAGTTGTACCTAAACCAGAGAATAATATATCTTTACCTTCAAAATATTCAGGTTTTAACCAATCATCAGATTCAGCAACTATTGTTTCAATTTTTGGATCTGAAGAATTATCTGGTTTCTTTCTTGATATAGTTGTTATTTTGTCATAGAATTGAGTTGATTGTTTGAGAATAAAGTTACCACATTGACCAGTGGCACCAATAATGACAGCAGAACCCATTATTTAATTTGTTTTGTTGTATTAAATAAACTGGAGAAATTAATAATTGTTTTTTCAAATAAAATAAATTTTGAAGCCGGAAACAAAACGGAAAAAATACGGAAAGAAATTAAAATCTGTTTCCGAAATCAAAAAAAAAATTATGACGTTTTTAAATTTTTAGAAGAAGATTATAAAATCTAAAATTTGATAAGAAAAGAACAACTGAAATTAAACGAAATACTTTCAATTAAATTCAATCAAATCATTCAAAGCTTTCAGGGTTCAACAGGTCGATGGTAAACTATCATTTGGTTGTATTGGTTCATGGGTATGTCTCCTTCTTCCCCCAGTTCAATTGCTATCTTAAACGCTTGAAATAGTTACTAACATGTGTTTCTAGTCTTTGGGGAAATCCTACACATTTCAATTACCTCAGTAGTCAAATAGAAGAAAATGAAGAATTATCTAAATATTGTCAAAATAACAATGAAAAATTGGCTGTTCATATAATTCATGGGAATGAAGGTTATAAAACAATTGATGGAATAGATATTTGTGGATTAAGAGTTGCTCAAGAGATTAAACTAGAGATTAAAAATATTGAATTAGGTAAAGTAGATGAAAGTTCAACTGAACAAATTGATGAAAAATTAAACAATGAAATCAAAAAAGTTACTAAAATTTCAATCATTTCTTATTCATTAGGTGGTTTAATATCAAGATACGCTATTGGTATTTTAAATTTAGAACATTTATTTGATAATATTGAACCAATTAATTTTACAACTTTTTGTACACCTCATGTAGGTGTTTTAACTCCAGGTTCAAATATATCTGTTAAAATCTTTAATAATTTAGTTCCTTCTTTATTATCTCTATCTGGTAAACAAATGTTCTTAAAAGATGATCTTAAATCTTATACAAATGATGATAATAATAAAAATCAACATTTATTATCCTTAATGGCAACACCAAATTCAATATTCTTTAAAGGTTTAAAAAGATTTAAATATAGATCTTTATATGCAAATTCAATCAATGATGCAAGAACTTCTTGGTGGACTTCTGGTATTTCTTTAACTGATCCATTTATTAATATTAATGAAAATTCAAAATTACAAGATTTAAGTTTTAAATTTATTAAAAATTTTGATCCAATTGTAATTAATCCAAATGCAAAAATTTTAATTTCACCATTTAAAAAGATTAATAAAGATGAAGAAAGAAATATTTATGAAAATAATATTAATTCTCAAATTGGTCAATCATTTATTCAAAGAAAATTAAGATGGGTTAATGTTGCTATAAATTTAATTATTTTAGCTCCAATTTGGGTTGTTTGTTTTATATTTTCAGGTATTATGGAAACTGTTAAATCAAATAGAAGAATTAATTCTTTCTTTAATGATAATGGCCATTATTTGAAAAAAGCTATTGAATATGATCCAATTATGTCACCAATACTAAACACTAATAATCATCCAACTTTTGATACTGAGAAAAATTTTAGTTTTGATGATCAAACTTCAAATTTAAATATTCAAGATGGTGTTACATTACATAGTGGATCAGATTTTTATATTACTGGTAATAAATCAAGTTTAAGTTTATTAGAAGATACTGCAGAATCTATTTATTCATTTACTGAACCAATTGAACAAAATGTTGAACAAATTTTAAATGATCAAAAAGAATTAGTTGTTGAAGGTATCTTTAGCGCTATTACATCAAAGAGTCAATTAGATTCCGATCAATATGATTTCCAAAGAGTTGATGATACAATTTTAGAATTAGATTCAAATGATGAAGTATTAAAAGATGATGATGTTAATCTGGATGATTATGATATTACAGGTCATAATCTAAATGTTACTACTATTAGAGAAGATGGAGGTATAACTGATGAAGAAGCCTTTGGTGATACTATTGCAAAAGATCCTTTCCCAATTAAAGAAGAAGGATTAATGACTACAATTAATGATTTAGCATATTTTCCAAAAAATTCCAAATTTTATGATATTGATAGTTTTGTAAAACCATTTATTTTAGATTTTGAAGAAGAACAATTAGAAATTATTAAAAATTTAAATACTTTACAATGGGAAAAATATCCAATTTTAATTAGAAATACAAAGAGTACTCATAGTGCAGCAATTGTTCGTAATATTGAAGATTCTACTTTATTTGAAGGTAAAGTTGTTATTAGACATTGGTTAGAAAATGTTTTTAAAACTGATTAATATGTTTTTGTGAACATTGATTGATTTTCTACAACCTTGTTTTTCTTTGTTTTTTCTGTTTTTTTTTGTTTTTGTGTCTGCTTTTCAAAAACTTTATCTTTTAGTTTTGTGATATTCTTTTTCTTGCTTACTTCTTATGTTTTGGTGTTCCTGGTGAATTGTGGAGTTTGATTTTAATTTTTTATTACTTTTTGTGTAATATTTAATTTCTGTGATATTGTCTTTAAAATTTATATGATACTTCGCTAGATTTAATTTAATACATATTATGTCATATTATTGCTATTTATTTTTTTTTTGTAACTATAAAGAAAAGAAATATTCAACCATTTGTTCAAGATCAACTTGTACTAATAATGGTTCATCTATAATTTTATCACCACATATACTAACAACGACATCATTATCAATCCTTGTCATTAAAATATCTATATCTTTATCATCATCTATATCACCAATATTAAGAATAGTTCCATATGTCCAATTTCTATTCCTTATTGTGAATAGTGGTATTCTATTTGACCTTGTTTTAGAATCAAGTTTCGATATATCATCAACAACATTAGCATTTTTAAAATTATATGATTTTAAATCACCATTTAATCCAATTCCTAATTTCTTTGTATAACTCTCTTTTAAAGCCCAATATTGTGTAAATAATAACCTTTTATCACCTTTAAATCCATTTATATATTCAAATTCATCATTATGGAAAATATCTTTAAAATGTAACATAAATTGATCATCAGAATTATAACTCTTTAAATCACCAACACTAGCTAAATCAATACCAACTTCATGAGAATTATCTAAATCAATAATCATTGAAGTATAACCTTGTTGATTACTCATACTAAAATTAAAATTAGATTCTTTTAAAAATGGTTTACCATATTGATTTCTACCAAATTTTAATTCATTAATATTAAATTCTTTAGTTAATAATGATGATAAAAATCTTTGTAAAAGAGCATTTGCAAGACTTGTTTTAGCATCTTTTGTAAATTTCTTACTTATTATCTTGGTTTGATCTCTAAATGGTAATATTCTTAAACTTTTTTCAAACTATTTTGAATTCTAGTAGTTAGTTTATGGTTCCTAATAGTAGAAAAGATTCAAGAATACATACTTTATAGTCATCATCCCAAAATTCATCAATTTTGACATAGAAAACTGTACAATTGGACTTAGTAGAAGCTAATAAACTATTAAATTCGTTCAAAGTATCATCTTTAGCCATATTATACCCTCTTAAACCTCTTATTTTAACTATTTTCAGTGACTCAAAATTCTGCTCTGAGTTTCCAAAAAAAAAACACAAAATTCTCCACAGAAAAAAAAAGAGCGAAATCAAAAAATCATCAACACTAAAAAAGATAACAAAAACCAGCAACTTTTGAATTCAAGTCAACCATCAGAAACATCAACACTATCTCAGAATGGCTATTCGTCACGACTTGATTGACAATGCTGTTGCGTTCTTGAACGATCCACAGGTCAAAGATGCTGCTATTGAGAAGAAGATTGAGTTCTTGGAGAGCAAAAGTTTAACCAAGGAGGAAATTGATGAAGCTTTAAAACAATATGAATCAGGTCATAAGAGTGCTCCAAGTCCAGCTCCAAATACCAGTTCAGCTATTTCAGCACCTGCTCCTGTTGTTTCACCTCAACCTTCTCAACAATACTATACTCCTGCACCTCCACCAGTTCCAGAAAGAGATTGGAAGGATTACTTTATAATGGCTACAGCTACTGCTGGTGTTACTTATGCTTTATATCAAATTACAAAGAGATATTTAATCCCAAATATATTACCTGAATCAAAGTCTAAATTAGAACAAGATAAAGAAATTATTGAACAAGAATTTTTAAGAATTGATGCAACTTTAAAAGAAATTACAGAAACTAATAAAGAATTAAAAGAAAATGAAAAGAAAAAGGCTCAAGAAATTGATAAAACTATTGAAGATGTAGCAAATATTATTGGTGAAACAAGAGTTAAAAATGAAAAGATTGAAGAAGATTTAAAATACTTAAAATCTGAAATTGAAAATTTAAAGAATAGTCTGGATAGAAGTGTCGAAAGACAACAAGGTTCAATTAATACAGAAGTTAAAATCATTCAAGATGAATTAAAATCTTTAGAACAATTGATTAAGAGAAGATCAACTTCTAATCCTGAAACTTCAAAACCTATTCCACCTGTATCATCTATTCCATCTGCTAGTGAAATTTTAAGAAAGGCAAAATTAAAAAATTCAACTTCAAATGATACACCAGTTGTTTCACCATCTACACCACAACCAACATCTACAACTCCACCAACTGCCAATATAAATGCAAACACTATTAATTCAAATATTGAATCACCAGCTGTCTCTTCATATCCTTCTTCAGTTTCATCAGATAATGCTGAATCGACAGCTCCTACTTCTTCAATACCAGCATGGCAAAAGAGCTCAGCAGCAGGTTCTGTAACTGAATCTTCAATTCCTGCATGGCAAAGAGCTTCATCTTCATCTCCATCTCCACCAAATAATTCTAATTCTATTCCTGCATGGCAACAAGCTTCTCAACTAAGTGTTAATAATACTGAAGGAACTTCTACTAGTGATGCTGTAACATCTGCCTAAATAATCATTGTTTTCATCAAGCTAATATATAACTATTATTATTATTATTTATCAACTATAACTTGTTTTTATCGAATTACCTTTCCTAAGAAATAAAATATTCCAAAACATAAGCATTAATTGTTCATTAAATAATTTTCTCTATATACAAAATTCTTTTTTTGATTCATTAAAATTATGCAAAACTAATCTTTCTTTGCTAAAATCTTTTCAAATAAAATACCAGAAGCAACACTAACATTTAAACTATCAATAACTGGATTTAAGTCTTTACCAGAATTAATTGCAACTAAGAAATCACTTCTTAATTTAACAGTAGTTCTAACACCTTCACCTTCAGCACCAAGAACTAATAAAACTGGACCATCATTTAAGACACCATTAACTAATTCAAAATCTAGTTTTTTAGATTTTAAAGCTTGTGCAATTTTAGGTTCTGATGAATGATCAGCAGATGAAGCAGATGTAATAATCCAACCATTTTCTTGAGTTTTAGAAATAAATTTTAATGGTTCACTTATACTAAAAATTGGAATGAAATCAACTGCACCAGCAGAAGTCTTTGTAATGATTGGTGTAATGGTATCTTGATTTCTTTTAGATAGGACAACAAAATCTATACCTAAGAAACAAGCTGATCTAATGATGGCACCAATGTTATGAGGATCAGTAACACCATCTAAAAATACACCAATTGGATTTCTATTCTTTTTCTTTAAAGTTATTTCTTTGATTGATTCAACAGGGGTTACAACACCAAATGTATCTGGATCTTCTTCAGTTGGTGTGAATGGTTTTAAAGCTGTAATGAAATCTGGTTCAATTGGTTTAGCTTCTAATACAAACCCATTATGAACACCATTATCTGTTAATAAATTTAAATCATGTTTTGTTGATTCCACTATTCTAACTTTACGTTCTTCACATAATTTTTGAATCTTTCTATATTCAGGTTTAGATTCTGGATTATGAACTAATAATCTTGACATATAACTTCTCTTATTTGCAGTTAAAGCAGCTAATACTGGTCCTGTACCATAAACAAATTCTTGTAATGGATTTGGTTGAAATCTACCTTTAATCAATCTATTAGGTGATCTGGAGGAAGAATTACTTGATCTTAAACTTCTAAATTGTTCAAGTGTTTCTGATGATATTGGAGTAGTTTTATCTCTTGCTTCAGAGAAGAAATCACCAAATTGAGTCTCAGGAGCTCTTGGGTATTTTAATAATCTCTGTTCTCTTGCCTTTTTTCCTTCTTCTATTGATCTAGCTCTAAAAGCTTTTTCTTTAGCATGAACATGTGCATATTTTCTTTTAAAGAAACTATCTTTTGATTCACCTGTGATTTCCCATGGTTTTGCTCTTTCCTTTGTTGGAAAATTCTTATTAAATGTACCTGGACCATCTTTCATTGAACTGTTCTTAAATACAGGTTTAGGTAAACCTTTGTCTGAAGCATTTCTAATAGCAGACAGCGTTATATGTCTCTTTGTTATCAGACTCATAGCTATAATATATTTGCTTACCTTCTACAATATCAAAACTATATATTGTTTCTATTAAATAAAATTTTTACCCTCGGAATTAAAATATAAAAAAATAGGTAACAAATTTAAATTCCGAGGGCAGCTTTTTTTTTCGAAAATTTTTTCATTTTTTGGAGATCTGAAAATTTTGAAGAGAAAAAAGTCATCAAGTCTTCACTAGAAATAATTTTGTTTTTAAGTAGTTAAAGCTTCTATTCCTGTTGATACTACTACAGTATATTCTATCCCTTCCACTCTTTTAACCATTCATTTGATTTAGCTACTACTGTTCCCTATTTTGAAAAATATTTTGTTTTGTTTTGTTTTGTCAATATTAAGATCTCATTGAACACATATATTATAAGCACCAGCAAATAAATACCTGAAGCAAAAAGAATATTATCATAGTCAACATGTCTCTTCAACTAAGTACTTCACTACCAGCTGTCGAAACACAAGAACATTTGCCAGTTCAAATTCCTACCATTCTTCAAGATGGTGAATTAGTTCCTAAACGTCAAATTGAAAGTTTACCTTTTTACTACCAATTTACTGAAGTTGAAAAGGCCATCTCCAACTTCACTAAACATCAACCTTATAATCATCATTATACTCCAAACATACATACCAACAGAAATGGTAACCATCATAGACATAATAACAACAATAACAATAATAATAACAACAACAACAATAATAATAATAACAATAACAGTGGTAGATATAACAACAATAACTATCAAATGAAGCAACAATATAATAATAATCATAACAACAATAATAATAACAATAGATACAAGAACATGAACCAACAATATAACAACCATAATAATCACAACAACAACAACAATCACAACAACCACAATAACGGCCATAACCATAACAACCAAAACTTACACCACCAACACCAAAACCAAAACCAACAATTTAACAACATTAATCAAGTTCAAGGTCAAGGTCAAGTTCAAAATAACTTGAACCAAGTTAATGGTCAACAACAAGGTTTCCATCAACAATATCAACAATTGCATCAATTACAAAACCAACAACAACAACAAACTCAACCTCAACAACAACAATTTGGTCAAATGCAATTTCAACCATCTTTACAACAACAAACATCTCAACAACAACAAGCTTTACAAACCCCAATTCAAAACCAATTTAACCAACAATTATCCTACCAACCAATGCAACAACTTCAAAACTTTCAAAGTTTTTCACAAGTTAATGCATTACCAATTTCACAACAACAACAACCTCAATTACAACAACAACAAATTCAACAAACTTCACAACAACCAGTTTTACAACAAGGTTTTAACAGTATGTTACAAGATTTCAAATTTGATGCTTTTCAACAACCTGCTTTACAACAATCTGATTTACTAGGGCTAAGAAATTCATCACCAATTTTAGCTGCTCCAATTAGACCAGGTTCTGTTGGTTCATTTCCAAGTTCATCATCATTAGATGGTTCTTCCTCATTTGGTTTAGGTTCTGATCTTTTAAATACTCCTGGTGTTAATGCTTCTAACCCATTAAGTGCTGTTGAAAACAAATTATCATTAGATGAACCATCAACTTCATCATATATTAGTGATATCTGGGGTGCTCCAAAGAGTATTGGTAGAAGTTCATCAGTTTGGGCTTAAGTTGTGTTACATTTACAGTTTTTGGTTTTTTGGTTTATCATTGGTTTTTAGTTTTATGGTTGAAAACTTGTACATAATTTTTATTGAAGGTCAATTCTTGTGATTTTTTTGTTATCATTGTTCTAAAGATGATTGGATCAAAATCCAATTATCATTATGATCAATTCCAGTTGTTATATTATTATTGTTATTTGTAAAGTATTATTATTTAGAAAAAAAGAAAAAAAATAGAAAAATTTTAAAAAACAAACAAAAAGAGAAATTTATGAAGATGAAAGAGTATAGGTGTGTCTATAGAGAAAGTCTTGGTTTGACTTTATATAATTAGGAGAGTGATGAAAGATGATGTTGATGATGAATGAATTTTATTTAATTATTATGGGTTTGCTGAGATTTCAGGTTATTATGTTTGGGATTTATGAATATTATTGGTATTTTTTATTTATAATGATTAAGTTTATCTGTGTTTCTTTGCAAAAAGGTGATATCTAAATGATATTACTGATTAATCATGAAGAAGAAGAAGTTGTATTTTAGACAGAGAAGAGTTAGAGAGAAGAGAGTGTGTGATTCTGAAGATAGAAGAGAAGAAAGAAGAAGTTGAAACGGTAGATAAATAATCAGAAAAGTTTATTATTTAGTGCATGGTTTAAGTTAACTTCATTGTTAATTTATATGGTTTTTTACAAAAGTTTTTTTTTATGGAGTATAATAGAACAAAGGTTATACTTAATATTTTCTTTATTTATATGTGTGCATCAAAAGAAAAGTTAGTATATTGATTTTAATTGTTTAATGAAATCTTTTTTTAAATGTTTAAGCATTAGGCTTAAAACATTCTTATAAAGATTTAATTTTTTTTATATGTGTTATTTTTGTTAATTCTTTTTGGTAATCATATCTTTTTTTGGTTTTTAGATCATTTTGGAATTAAGTATGGTGTTATATTTTAATTATATATTTATATTTATTATGGAATCATATATGATAAAAACTCATAAATTGATTATTTATTTATAATGAAACTATTGATTATATTATTTATAATAAATATTATATATTGATTTTTATAAATCTAATCTGTAGCAATAATTTTGGATTTTGACCAATATCTACAATTTTTCTTGATAGTACAATTCTAGTATATATGAAAATCAATGAAACCACACATAAACAAAATATAAATCAAAAAACAAGTACAGCAGTGGTAGTATTTAGAATAAAACAAAATGAACAAAAGCATAAAAATGAGGAAAAAAACTGGATTGTAATAATAGCAGACATAACAAGACATAAAGAAACAAGACCAATAACAGTTGAAAATTAGCAAAGTGTATAATAAATGAGACAAAACCAATAAATATAAAACAATATGTATAGTATAAAAAATTGTATTTTTGTTCTTCACAACATGATATCAGATTATTGTATACATGATGGAGGTAGTGATGATGATTGAAAACAAATTATGGACCATTTGGATTTGTAGGCCATAATCCATTACTTTGATCAACAATATTAGATGGAACAGTTGAACCCATTGGCATAGGAACTGCAATTGCAATACCATTAGCTTTAGCAACATGTGCAGCTTTTAAAGCATCATTGGTTGTGTCAGTAGTACCATGTGGAACAGGAGCATTTGTATTTCCTGCTAATTGAACAGTTGGTTGAATTAATGAAGGATTTATTGGTTGAACACTGGGTATGATTCCATTTGTCATTGTGTTACCTCTTAATCTTGACATGTAATTAGTTTGTTCAATAAGATTCAGAGAATTTTCAACTGATCCAAGAATTTCTTTATTCATTAATCTTGCTTGTTCTGGAGTTGGTAAAACTGATGATGAATTGATTAAATATGATCTTAACATAACAGCATGTTCTTTGATTTGATCCAATGCAGATGTTAAATTATTATATTCATTAAGATAGAAATTCAAATCATTTTCTAACTTTGCAACTTGTTGTTTCTTTCTCTGTCTACATTTTGATGCTGCCACTCTATTTCTTTCTAAGAAACTCTTACGTTTTTCTTCTTCTGTTAATTCAGTTTCTTCTTCATTTTCTTTTGGATCCGGAGAAGCATCATCTATTTTAGCTTTCTTTGCCTTTGGTAATTCATTATTATTGATATTATTCTTTTTGTTTGTTGAACCCTTCTTTCTACCTCTTTTAGCTCCTGTGGTGACAGGGACTGTGGCTGGAGTATTATTGTTACCAGCTGTTGAAGATGGATTAGTAGAAACAGGAGTTATTGAATTTGGTGCAACTATAGGATTATTGAATGTACTAGGTACTGGTAATTGTTCTGTTGTTGAAGCATTTGAAGAAATAATAGCTAATTCAGGAACATTTGGTGGATTAAGCGTTATATTATTTGCAGCACGAGCATCTTCAAAATCTTTATGAGCAGCTGCAACAGAAGCTGAATTTGACATATTAGAATTATTAACTACTGGATTATCCAATATAGCACTTAGACCTGGTGTAAAACCAGTTGAAAAACCCAAAGTACCTGGTGTATTTATACCTGATAAAGTGATTCCGTTGACTTGGAAATTTCCACCTGGGGTAAATCCTGTTCTTAATGATGATTCATTTGGAGTTAAACCAGTTCTTCCAAATGCTGCTGCATTCCATGAATTTTGTAAAGTTGGTGATAATACTAAAGGTGGCAATTTACGACCTCCTGGTGTTAATATTTGAGGTGATGATGTATTAGTCAGATTAATTGGCTTTGAATTTATTGAAGATGCAGTGGAATGATTATTTGAATTATCTTTGGAGGCAAATGATTGTTCAAATGGATTTGGTTCTAAATCAAATGAGGTTTTAGGTTTATTCATATTTGCTGTTGATGTTGAGCTTGAAGAAACAATAGAATTGGCTTTGTCTATTAGAACAGAATCTTGAATACTAGTTGACATGATTTTGAAGTTGATTTGAATGGTATAAGGTTTTGTTCTTCTCTTTTAAGGGTATATTTCAAATCAGGAAATTTAACAGTTACTTTAATAATAGTTAATGAACACTTATAGGATTATTTCTATTGATGAAACTTTTTTTTTCCAGTTATTAAATTCAAAAAACAGATATCTCTCTAATATAAGGAACAACAAAAAAAACACGAAGTTTAGATGAATGAAAATTAAAGAAATTTAAACTAACGATAGTTTTTTTGAAAGTTCTTGATGAATTGAATTAGTTAAATTTGAACTGGATACAAATGTTATCTCAATAATAGATGATCACCACACTCAATCTTTTCTTTTCTTTTGTTTTGAAGTTGTTGATTTGGTTTATTTATTGCTTTTAAAATCTGCAAATATTTGTTTTTTTTTGGAGATTTTTTTTTTTGATTTTTTTGCGAGTAGTCCAATTACGTCACCCTCTTCATAAAATATTATGGGGCGCTGCTACTGGTGCTGCTGGTGACATGTCAGTGGTGAAGTTATATTTGGTTTATACAATATCTCTATATAGTTATCTCTTTTTTGCTGCTGTCAAATACTTGCTGATACCCTTTAGATCAGCACTTTTCAATATTTGTGCCCATTCTTCATCTGTCTTTGTAGAACTTATACCTTTCATTACTTCATGGACTAAACCAATCAAATCAGTTCTTCTTAATGCATTTTCTGCTTCTTGATCTTCTCTCTTTTGGATTTCTCTTAAGAATGCTTCTTCGTCACCCAATTCTTCATACACTAATCTTCTATCTTTAACAATGGCTTGTAATGAGAATCTTAATTCACCTTCCTTATAATGACTTATTCTCTTTGTTAAAACTTCAGGAACTTTATATAAGAATGCTTCATCTGTCTCACAAATACCATGATCAATTGGTGCTTGCTTCAGACCATCTAATTCATATAAATGATCTTTAACTCTGACATACCCTATGAAATGGTATAATTCATCATCATCTTCAGATACATGTGGTTGTTGTTGTTCATCATAAAATGCATTTGGACTACTAAATGAATTATGAATTTCTCTAATTAAACTTGAGTTTGATATAGTTTCACCTTTTAAATCTGAATCAAAACCATTGACGAATTCTTTAAAATTTGTTAATTCTGGGCCTAATTCAATATCATCTCTATTTAACAAGATATTTAAAACAGCTTGAGTTGCACATGCATTTTGAATAGTTTGTCTAGCAAAGAAAACATTGTTCTTGTTTTCAAAATCATATTTACCATCAAGTGGCGCTGATGTTTGATCAACAGATCCATATTTAAACAGGAATATCACACCATATACTGGACTTTAAAAATTATAAACATGGTTAGTATTTGATTCTCTAATGTCAGTTAAATTGTTATATGAAAAGTTTCCTTGGTTGGTTATAAACTTACGCTAGTTCTGGTAGTGAATCTAATGAATATAGTTCTTCAAATTGAATACCTTCAACTTGTAATTTCTCAACTAATTCTGTAAATAATCCCTTTATCAATGTAATTTGTTAGTAGCTAAAACTATTTCTGTAATCCTTACTGAAAGTAAACATACTGCATCGGATTCAATTGTATTCCAACCTGACATATCTTCTATATTTATTGTTTTTGTATGGAGGAAGTAAAAGTATTTTGGTGTTATTTTTTTTTTCTTTGTGGATCTCAAGATCTCATTTTAAATTTGAAGATTTAAATTTTGAATTTTGAATTTTGAAAGATCAATAAAATTTAAAAGTTATATCAATTATCTCTTCGATTTACAAATTAAACACCTTATATTTCACATCTAATTACAGGTATATTATTTTTTTATTAAACATGAACTGCTAACAGATTGTTAAACAGGATAATATATTGAATTCTAAGTTTTAACCTCAACTCTACAACAAAATTGTCCACTAATTGACCATTTAGTTTGTTTATTCCCCACCACCAAATGTAACAAGACCACCATTGTTTGAATGTCTTGAGAAATAATCAAAATCAATACTAATAGCATTACCTAATAATACTGCTCTTTGATCTAAATTTAATGGTTTTAGTGGAACACTTGGATAATAGTTTTCTAAACCATAGAAAGAAGCAGGATCCATTCTCATAATATAAACACCTGTATCAGTAAATGCTTCTCTCATTAAACCTGAGAAATTTCTATCAACAGATGCAATAATTTGTCCCTTTTCATCTTGAACTGGGAAATCAAATGCTAAAAATCCTGCATCAATAGTACCGAATTGATCAAATTCTTGATTTGATTCAGCTTTGAATAAATTATAACGACGTCTCCATAAATGCCAGCTTTGAACACTTTCACCAATTACAGCTGCTTCTTCTTCACCAAAACCTGGTAGCATGGCTTTAATATGTGAATTAATAAAACTGAAAGGTCTCTTAATTGTTAAGACATGATTATCATAATTATCAAAAACATCAACATGGAATGGTCTATGCAATCTATAGACTTGTCTCATTATCATTTTAACTATACCAAGATCTCTTTCAAGCATATAACCTAATCTATTTCCAACAGCATCCATAATGACATATCTATTAGCTTGTTCAAAACCTAAAAACAAATTCATGAATTCCATTTGACGTTCTATCACCAAAGTTGGTTCACTTAATATTCTTGTGATACCATCAGAAGCTCCCAGTAGACCATTTGGATTAGAAGGTCTTGTTCCTGATGTATATTGATAATTGTTATAGCCAGCGCCATCGTCTATAATTTCAGCTTGTCTTACGTTTCTTCTAGTTCTTGAAGAGTCAAAACGATTCCTTTGTCTTGGTAATGGAGAATAGAATCTCTTCAAAGATTGAGTTTGATTTAATATCCTAGATTGTTTTACTAGTCTATTAAACATTGTGTGTTCTTTTGATAATTGTTGTTAAATAGTAGAATCGAAAAGGAAGAACAGGACTCAAATTTGATTTTTATTTTGGCCCTTATTAGCTATTTCCGAATTAATTCCGGGTTAATACCGACATGAAATACGCCCGATATTTTTCTGCCAAAAGAGAGAATGCATCCGACCGGGTAAGAAGTATTGCAAGCGTAATTTTCAGAACAGCTGGGTATTTCTCAGAACGAAAAATTAAAAAATCGACGCAAAAAATTTGTTCTCTTTTTTTCAGTTAAATCTTTAATTTCTATACTTTTAATCATTTATTCACAAATCATCAAATAACTATAAAGATGGCTAAATTCATTAAATCAGGTAAAGTTGGTAAGTAGATATACAGAATCAATACTAGAGAAAGACTGGACACTCCTGATATTCACAGATCCAATTTTATGTTACATTTTATATTCAAATTAATCAGTTAGAAGATGAGTTTATTAAAGGTCTAAAGAATAGAGGTCATCGTAAGAAATAATATATCAAAACAACCATTATAAAAGTAATCAGAACCATTGTCAAGTAATTATTAATAAGTTAACCACCCATTTATTGAAATCAAAGTCATTGCAGAATTGCATTTTGAAGATTTTAAATGTAGATGAGTTTTTTTAGAGGTCACACAACTTAATTAAACTATATGAAGATAAAAATGGTATTAATGTTTTAGAAGGAGTTGTAAATTAAAACAGTCTTATTCACCTAAAGTAATATTTGAATTCATACTAACAATATTTTTAATATTTATAGCCGTTGTCGTTAGAGGTCGTCACGCTGGTAAGAAGGTTGTTATTGTCAAACCACATGATGAAGGTTCAAAAACCCATCAATTCAGTCATGCTTTAGTTGCTGGTATTGAAAGATACCCATCAAAGGTTTCCAAATCTATTGGTGCTAAAAAATTAGCCAAGAAGACCAAGGTTAAACCATTCATCAAAGTCATCAACTACAACCATTTATTACCAACCAGATACACTGTTGATGTTGAAGATTTCAAATCAGCTGTCACCACCGAATCTTTCGCTGAACCATCTCAAAGAGAAGAAGCTAAGAAAGTCGTTAAGAAAGCTTTTGAAGAAAAATACCAAGCTGGTAAGAACAAATGGTTCTTCACTAAGTTAAACTTTTAAATTGCTTTTATATGTTAATTGTTAGTTTAGATTAATTTGGGGATCATTTTTCATGAGGTTTTTAAAAAATTAATAAATATAAATGTTTATTTGTCATATAATATTTATTTCTCTTATTCATAAACACTTTTCTGTAATTTTTTAATTAAAGTTTTTGTTAAAAAGTAGTGAAATCTCTTCGTCTTTTAAAAAAAATCACTGATATTTTTTTTTTGTTTGTATTTTTTTTCTTTGGTGAAAAATTCTGGATCCACAAAATTCTCTACTGCATTTCAAAATACAAAGGCCTGCATTTCACTAATCCTATTATATTCTGGATTTGTAACATGTTGAGAAGGACTATAACAAGGACTAGAGCATTGAGAATTCAATGTTATTCTACTAATACTACACCAGAACAATCTGACAACTCTACAAAGTTAAATATATTGAAGAAACCTTCATTTAACTTTAAATCATTATATGAAGATGAGAATTTATCACAAATGTTAAAATCTATAGAAAGAAGAGAACTTTCTGAAGCTGTTATTGATGGTTTTAAAAGATCAAAAGAATTATATCAAGATATGAGAACTGTAAAACATGAATTAAATCAATTATTATATGAAAGAAATACAATTACTGATTCAATTAAAGAATTAGTTTCTAAGAAACAACAAAAGACACCAGAGTTTAAATCATTAATAAAGAGACAAACCGATTTAAAACCATTAGAGAAAGAATTACAAACTAAAGATAAATTGATAGAAGAAGAATTATTTACAATAATGGAAACTATACCGAATTATATTGATGCAACAGTTAAAGATAAAGAAGATATTGTTGAATATATTAATCCAAAGCATAAATTAAATGATCTTGAAGATTTTGAAAAGACTTATATACCACAAGAATCTAGAGAACATAATACAATTGCAACAGATTTAGGAATTGTTGATTTTAGAACAGCATCATTAATTAGTGGTAGTTCATGGTATTATTTATTAGGTGATGGTGCATTATTAGAACAAGCTTTAGTTCAATATGCAATTTCATTAGCTAGAAAGCATGGTTTTATGATGATTACACCTCCATCAATTGTTAAAGAAGAAATTTCAAATGCATGTGGTTTTAGACCAAGAGATAATAATAATGAAGTTCAAACATATCAATTAAAACTTGGTAATCTTTGTTTAACAGGTACAGCTGAAGTTCCATTAGCAGGTTTAGGAATGAACAAAACTTTTGCAGAAGCTGATTTACCAAAGAAAGTTGTTGGTATTAGTCGTAGTTATAGAGCTGAAGCTGGTTCAAATGGTAAAGATACTAAAGGTTTATATAGAGTTCATGAATTTACCAAAGTTGAATTATTTGTTTGGTCAAAACCTGATCAATCATCAAAAGAATTAGAAAAATTGATGAATTTCCAAAAAGAATTGATTGAATCATTAGGTTTAACTGCTAAGATTATTAATATGCCAGCTAATGATTTAGGTGCACCAGCTTATAAGAAATATGATATTGAAGCTTGGATGCCAGGTAGAGGTAGTTGGGGTGAATTAACATCAACTTCAAATTGTACAGATTTCCAAAGTAGAAGAATGCAAACCAAATATAAATCTAGTGTTGATTCAAAGAATTTATTTGTTCATACATTGAATGGTACAGCTATGGCAGTTCCAAGAGTTATTGTTGCAATTATTGAAAACTTCTATAATGAAGAAACTAAGAGTATTAAATTACCTGAAGCTTTATGGCCATTTATGGGAGGTATAAAAGAAATTGGTAAACAATCTCAAACTTTTTAGAAATAAAATAAAATAAGAGAAATCGACTCAAAACAATTTATATAGAGAGTAGATATTAATGGATCATGAATAATTTTAATGTAAATATATATTAGGGATTTTTTTTTCTCAGTCTTTGTTAGAAATATGATATGCAAATTCTATTATTTATAAATCATAGAACGATCACTAAAACCAATAAAACTATTAATGCAACAATTAAAATACCAATACAACAATCACTTGCTCTTTCTTGATTCTTCTTTATAATAAACTCAACTCTTTTCATACCTCTACTTACTTTATTTCCAATTCTATCAAATTCACCATCAATTTCATCAATTATATAAGCTTGTTCTTCTAATTCATTACCCATAGCACGAGCTTGTTGATTTATATTTTGCATTGAAGCATATACACCATCTAAATGTTGATCTTGTTCTCTTAATATTTGTTCTTGTTGAAATTGATTATAGGCATTAACTCCATCTGGATCATCTTCATGATCTGCAAAACTTGCAAACGGATTACTACCATCTTTTGTAGATACTGTATTACCAGATTGAGGATCTGTACTACCACCATGGTATAAAGTATTAAATTGAGTTTGTAAATCATGATAAGAATTTTCTAAATTTATAACAATTTCATCTCTTTTTTGAATATCAGCTTTTGAAATTTTAAACATTTCAGGATTACTTCTTGTCGAATCGATAGCTTCTTTTAAATCTTGAATTGTTTCTTGTAATTCAGTAATATTATTATCAAAATCAGATTTCATATCATCATTAGGTATAGTATTTGATATTCTTTGAATGAATGATTTAAGATTATCTATTTGTGATTGAGCATCTTGTGAAACTTCATTGAATGGATCCATTTTGTGTCAGTGTGTTGAAATGTGGAGTTGTATGTTGTAAAAGAATGTATATAAAGATAGGTATAATTGATATTTTATAGTATAGTTGTTAATGTTTATAGTTTTATTTATTGGAGAAGTGTAAATGTGGAAGTTTGATAGCTGGTTGATTTTTATTTTTCGTTCAGATGAAAAAAAAAGTAGAAATTGAAATCGAAATACGAAATACAAACAAACAAACAACAACATTAAGAATTAATTACTAGAGAATAACAACGAGTAAAGATACTGAGTTGTGTTGGTTTAGTGGTACAAATAAGATATATATTAATAATGAGTGAAGAACATAGTGGAGATGTGCAGATGAAGGACGTTAATTCTGTTCAAGAAAATATAAACACAGAATCCAAAACTGAGATTCAAGAAGGACAAGCTACACAAACTGAACAAACACAACCAGAAGAGACACCTGCTGAACCTACAACAAATAAAGAACCAGAATCAGTTCAATTGCAAGTCAATGGTGAAAATGTTGCAGTAAAGACAGAAACTACAGATTCATTACACCATAGAAGTGAAAGTAATACATCACCAAATTTAAAATTAGAACACAATTCAGGAACCAGTACACCAGCACCAGGACCAGTACCTAGAAAGTTACAATTTGATGTTCCACCAGGTATGCCAGCACATGAAGTTATTGGAGGTTCACCAATTAGACAATGGTTGAATGAATACGTTACACCATATTTACTTGAAGGAGTACGAAAGATCAGTCATGAAAGACCAGAGGATCCATTGAGAGCGCTTGGTGAGTACTTGATAGAGCTAAGTGATAAGAAGAAGACAGAAAAGAGTTGAATAGTTGTAATAAAAGTTATAATCTTTAAATAAAACCAAATGTAGTAAATCATAGAGAAATGGATTTATAATAAATTACGTAATCACCCAATACAATTACCCTCATCAAAACCACGTGACTCAAAACAAATAAATTACGTAATTTCTGACAAATCTCTAAAAAAGTGGAACCATTTTTTTGAAAGAAAAATCCAAAAAAAAAAATTCCAAAAACTCCTAAAAAAAAAATGTGGTTCGAACCAATTTCTGAACACTAAAAAAAAAATAGCAGAGATAAACAACAACAACAATTTTCATATTTTATATCTCTTTTACACTCTTTAAATTTTAATATTTAATTTTATCCATTATCTTCTTAAGAGAATTTATTTGAATATCAATCTGGTTATTGAGTTATAGTTTGACTGAAACCTCACCTCTCCCTTTCAGTCTAATCTCTATTCTTAATTCTCTACTCTCAGACTCAAATTTTTTTCTCCCAATTAATTTTTTTAAAGGTCCTTGGAACCTAATCGCCATTGGGAAAAGATATATTTAAAAGGTTCTTGAGACTTTCATTACTTATCTATTTATTCATTCAAATCACTTGCCTCTAGTTTATCAAGGTTCACATTAAAGATAAGTTTTTTCTAACAGATTTTCTACAAACAAAAAAAAAAAGGATTCTACTCTATTATTAATAATATCCTTATAATATCCAAATTTTAAAGAAAAAAAAAATTCATAAACAAAAGAATAAGAACAGCTAAAAAATCAACTTATTCACTTTACATTTCAATCTATTAAACTCTTTCATAACAAACATTTACTACAAGGACTTCTAAATTTATTCCTACTGTTATTGAAAGCTTTTTAACAATTATTTTTAAAAAAATTTTACTCTCAAGCTATCAAAAAAAAAATCCAAAATCAACTGAGACTTTTTATTCAAACAAGTCATACCACAATTAATCACACAACAATATAAATAATAGACACAATATCTATTAACAAAAAATGTCAGAAATGAATGATATTGAAAATTTAAATTCAACAGCTGCTAATAATTATCTTAAATTTGAAACTTATCCATCTGATAAAGCAAATGGTAAGACTCATATAATAATTGTTGGTGCTGGTATTATTGGTGTCTGTACTGCATACTATTTAACAAAACATCCAGATTTCTCACCAGAAACACATCATATCACATTAATCGAATCAAAGAGAGTTGCTGGTGGTGCCTCTGGTAAAGCTGGTGGTTTATTAGCTCTTTGGGCTTTCCCACAACAAATTGTTCCTCTAAGTTTTAAATTACATCAAGAATTATCAGATGAATATAATGGTGAAGATGAATGGGGTTATAGAAGATTAACAACCGTTTCATTGGAAGGTAATATACAACATTTATTGCAAGAAGAAGCTGATAATTCAGATGATGATGGAGATGATGATAGTGATGAAGACAATGAAAGTAAGACTAATAACAATAATACTAATGACACTACAACTAATGATAATAATGATAATGAATCAACTAATGATAAAGATAAGAGTTCTCCAGCAATAGATGAAGAACAAGAATCAACAAAATCAGTAAGTTCTCATTGTCATGAAACTCCAAATACAAGTGAAGATTCATTAACTTTACAAAATCCTCCACCAAAGAAAAGAACAGTTACCAAAAATTCAATTAAAAGTGAACATAACGTTGCATCAGATAATAATTTACCAAAAGATTTAACATGGATTAAAAATGAAGTTATTCAAGATTGGTCAACTTTAGGTGGTACTGATTCAACTGCACAAGTTCATCCATATAAATTTACAAATTTCTTATTAAAGAAAGCTATTGAATCAGGTGCTGTAGAATTAATCTTAGGTAAAGTTGATGAAATATTATTTTCTGAAGATGATGGTTCTGCAACTGGTTTAATATATAGACCAACAAAAATACCAGATGAAAGAATTGAATTAGAAAGTGATCAAATTGTTTTGGCTATGGGTCCATGGACTTCAAGAATTTTACCAGATTGTCCAATTTCTGGGTTAAGAGCTCATTCAATTACTATTGCACCAGATAATGGTATGGTTTCACCATATGCTATCTTTACTGAATTAAAAATTGCTGGAAATAAATATGTCTCCCCTGAAATGTATGCAAGAAAGGATGAAGTTTATGTATGTGGTGAAGGCGATACATTAGTTGATTTACCAGAAACTACAGATGATGTTGAAGTTATTAAAGAAAAATGTGATCAATTATTCCATTATGTTGGAAAATTAAGTCCAAATTTAGCAAAAGGTCATATATTGAAAAGACAAGCTTGTTATTTACCTGTTTTAGATGTTCCATCTTCAAGTGGTCCATTAATTGGTGAAACAAATGTTGAAAACTTATATTTGGCTTCAGGTCATAGTTGTTGGGGTATCAATAATGCACCAGGTACTGGTCAGATCATGGCTGAATTATTATTAGAAGGTGAAGTTCATTCTGCTGATATCAATGCATTAGATCCAAGTTTATACTTTGATGCAAGTGTGTTAGTAGAAGATCAATAGATTTGCTTTTTTCTTTATATATTCTCATTTTTGTTTGTTTGTCTTTAAAAAAGAATTTATTATTGTTTACTTGCATTTTATTTCTTTTGCCTTTTAATCCCCTTTTTTCACATTATTATTTATATACTCTTTTAATTCTAACATTGCATTGTTTATCAAAGTTTATTACCTCATCATGATCACCCAACCAATTACTCTAGTCATTTTTTAATATTTGTTTTACACCAGACCATTTAGATTCACAAAATTATAGCATTTGTCCTCTCATACCTTTTTTTTATACAATTTCATTTCTTTATTATCTGCACCATCAATTATTTGACATGTTATTTTGTTCCTATTTTTTGTATATTTATATTATATTTATATATCCATATTTAAAGACAATCTTATCCTTTGTTGTAGTAAAATATTGTAAAAAGACCTTCTTTTCCATAGTAGCGAAAACATCCTTTCACCACATCACACACAAAATTACCTCCAGTAAAACCTTCACTTGATGACATATTCTTTGAAGAGAACTGTATTGAGAACCAGCTCTAACAATCATAGTATCAAGCTCAAGCCTTATATACATTTGGTAAAATAACATATGTCAAAATCTGAATCTAAAACCACATCCCATTTGATTGGTGGGTTTGCTGGTGGATTGACATCTTCAATAATATTACAACCTTTTGACTTAATAAAGACTCGTGTTCAACAATCTCCAAATTCAACAATAACGTCAACTTTGAAAGGTCTAAAGAGTTATAAACAGTTATGGAGAGGTACACTACCCTCAGCATTAAGAACTTCTATTGGTAGTGCTCTATATCTATCTTCTTTAAACGTTGTTAGAAGTTCATTAGCTAGAGCCAACCAAAGAGCAAAGAATTCAAATTCAGATGTAGTAAATATTTCAAGATCAAGTTCAACTTTACCACAACTTACAATGACGCAAAATTTGTTTACTGGTGGGTTAACAAGAGGGTTTGTTGGTTTTATAACGATGCCAATAACAATTTTAAAAGTTAGATATGAATCAACAATGTATAATTATGGTTCATTAACACAATCCGTTACAATGATTTATAAAAATGAAGGTATAAGAGGTTTTTTCAAAGGTTTTTTAGCAACTGCTTTGAGAGATGCACCATATGCTGGTATTTATGTTTTATTATATGAACAGTTGAAAGTTTCAATACCCAAAATATTTAGTATGCATAGAGAAAATCTTACTTCATCATCATCAACTCTTTTTAATGCATCACAATCAGCTTTAATCAATTCAATTTCAGCTTTTTCAGCAGCAAGTCTTGCAACAACTATAACTGCACCATTTGATACCATTAAGACAAGAATGCAATTACAACCTGATAAATTTAAAAGTTTTTTAAAGACAATTCAATTAATCGTTGTTAATGATGGTGTTTTTAGATTATTTGATGGTTTAAGTTTAAGATTAACAAGAAAGGCTTTTAGTGCTGGTATTGCATGGGGTATTTATGAAGAAATTATTAAATTTGTTACTCCTAATGTTGATGGAACTATAAACAAATAGGTTTAAGTTCAACCTGTATTATTGCCCCTCTTTAAAAGAAGAAGAGTATTGTTTTAAAGTCATTAAAACCACTGTATATATTTAGAAATGACTTGAGAACAATATTCAAATATAATGTTTCATTAAACGAAATATTAAACTATATAGAATTTATTATGCTCCCAAAAACAACGTTTAAAAATCTATAAAAATTACAACTCATTTATAATTAGAAAAGAAAAAAGTTCTATTACTCATGAATCATGATTATATATATTATATTATTATTTATATGCCTCTAATTATTATTATCATTACTATTTATTGAAGTAATTCTTGTAAAAATTGACTTGATTGTTCAGATATACATAATTTTGGATCAATTTTATTTAATTCTGAACTTGTTTTACAATCTATTAATGATAAAGCAGATAAAGCTAAAAATGAATGATATGGATCAGGATCATCAACATCAGTTTTACTAAATCCACCCATTATTTTATTTTGAACACTTTCTAATAAATATTTTTCACATTGTAAACCATCAATAAATTCTTTTTCCTTATTAAAAAATGCTAAAGAACCAGAACACCAAAATGAATAACAAGTATCACCAAATTTATTAATTCTTCCATTATGAGATCCATTATCATTAATATCACAAAATTCATATTCTAATAAATCTTTATTATATTCATTATAGAAGACTTGTCTATGTGCTAACCAATCAATTGTTTTATTCCATTTTAATAAATCATTTGAATCAAATCTATTAATTAAATTTAAAGAAGCTAATCCAACAAATGTATAACCTGAATGAGATTCAATATTTCCTAATCCACCAGTATATGGATTAACTAAAGACATTATATAATTTACTAATTGATCTAAATCAAAATCAATAGCATTAATTTTATGAATTCTATTCTTTTCTCCATATCCTAACATTTCTCTAATTGCACAAGCCATAAAACATTGTCTTAAATCACCATCACCAAATGGTTTACCATATATATCACAAAATGATAAGAATTGACCACTTGGTAATTGACAACTTGATATATAATTCATTATCTTATCAACATCTAATTTTTCAAAATAATTTTCACCTAAAGTTAAAAGAATACATAATGCACTATAAGTATTTGCAATTGTTGGAGGATCATAACCATCATCTTCATTGTTGTCATCCAATCTTGGTATTTCATGAGTTAATGAACCCCTGAAACCTCTTTTAGAAGGAACATAAAGTCTATATATGAAATCACTATACTTTTTCTTTTCTTCTTCACTAAATTGATATTTCAGTATTGATAAACCTGCAATGGCAGTATAGATCAACATAAGTTTATTTGAATCTTCTTTTTGGATTCTTGTGGGTAGTACATTGAGACATAGTTGAAAGTACTTTATATGTTTCTTTATAAGTATTGGAGTATCTGTCATTGGATTATAATTTATTGGTTGAAGTATTAATTCAGATTTCAGATCATACTAATTTTTTTTTCTATGGCGAATTATTTTTTTGAAAACTACAATTGATGATCTTTGAGGATTTATAATACAGAAGTCAGAACTATTTAAGTGATTGTTTATTAATTAGCTTTTGAATGACAACTTAGAAGCCTAATTGTTTATACTAGAAATACACAAAGATATTATCAAGAAATAGAAATATTCTTCATAACTGGGAAAATGATATTTTTAGACATCATCATGAGAATTGAAAAAACACGTCAATAACAATAATAAGTTTAATTATTGAAATTTCAAAGAAAACTGATACTGTCTTGACAAATAATGAAGATTGATTTAATAATTAAATGAAAGTAAATGAGGATTCTTCTTCTCTAAATATTCAGGAAAGAATCAACCTTTTTGTAAATTTTGAACAAATAAGACTTTTTTGTGTTTGCGACAAATTTTTTGATAACAATTGGAAAAAAATTGGATATCAACCACAAAAAGGATTTGGGAAAACACACTGTATGAATCTTTTTGAACTTAACTATATACTTGAATTCAAGTTCATAAGAACACCTGGCCACTTTGACCACAAAATCTAAATTTTTTTTCTTCTCTTTTTTGATTTTTTTTTTTCTTAAGGCAAATCAAACAGGAATTAAACTTATAAAGTTTGAAACTTTAGCTTTAATGATAGCATATTGAATAACTAAACTTTGAGGTATTCTTCCTGAATTAACAACGACATCAATTCTGTAAATATAACTATCGACAGAAGCCTTAGTATATTTAGATTGTCTATATCTTAATTTAATAAAACATAAAAATTGGAAAATTATAATAATATTGACAATTGCTAATTTTAATCTTAATCTTAAAAGTTGATAAATAATTGCAAATAAATCAATACCAAATTGACCTAAGATAAATAACTCTAAATAAGAAGATGACATTAAAGATCTTTCATTATATTCAGTAATAAATGTAGAAATTCTTGAAACTAATGAGTTTTTAGTATCTAAAGTAATAAATGGTGAAATTGGAATAATATAATTTTTTAAATAATTTAAAGTATGAAAAGTTGAATAAATTAAGAATGGATATAAACCTGATTTAATAATTTTTGTATTTGAGAATAAATACCAAGTAATAGCTAATGATAAATATTGGAAATTATCATTATTTATAAAATTTCTAAAATTAAAAAAATTTATTAATGAATGTTTTGAAGATTTAAAAGTTTGAAAAATGACAATTAAATAAGTTGAAATGATTGATATTAATGCATAGTTATAATGTTTCTTTGATAGATTATATGAAATGAATGAAAATAGGAAATAGAACACTGTATTTAAAATTGTTGAAACATGACCAATAAACCAAAAGAATTGTGGAGTCTTTTATTATAATTTTTTTTCTTGTTAGTATTTCAACGAAAAAAAATGAGCTGTGAAGAAACAAAATCCAATCACTCAAAACATTATAGATTATACTGTACAATAGCATTGATCATCAACATTGAAGACCCTGTAAATATAAAGAGAGATCCATGATCAGCCATTCAGTATAAATATGTTAAGCGAAACTAATGGAAATATTTTTTTTTGGTTTTGATGGCGATTAATCACCAAAAAACTGATAATAACACAAATACATACTTTTAATTTTGGTTTTAACTGTTGAATAAACGACGCGAAGGAAGTTTTCTGTACAAGAGATTGTTTCTTAGAAGAGTCAGAAGCAGTTGACATTTATGAGAAAGATGATGAATTTGAAGAACAGAGTAAATTTGATTAGAAATTAAAAACTGTTGATAAAAAATTGTTTAAGATAAGTTTTCCAATTTTAATTTTTTTGAGATTTTTTTAATTTGGACAACTTTACGCCAAATTTCTGTTTTGGGACTAATGTTTCGCCGTTGCCATGGTGATGGCGCCTTATTACTATAACAGGCAATCTTCTCCAAAATGATACCCCATTAGGAAATTCGGCGCAATCTGAAAAGTAAACAAAAAAAAATTCCAAAAAAACAAAAAAAAAAAATCCAAAAAAAAAAAAAGATCCATCAGAAATTAAAAATTCCCTTTTTCGAATAGAAATTCAAGTTTATTTCAACAAAAGCAAATATGAGAGAAATTGTATGTACACTATCACAGATGTTCCACGTTCAGCAGATCCAGTTCTTGTACCACCAAGTTTCTCAAACTCACCACCGCTTTAAACCTATTCTTTAACAGTGTTTAGTTGAGAACTAGGGCGCGTACAATTTTTAGAATCTGAAACAAGTTGGAAAAGAATTGAAGAAATCTACCAAAGAATTAATTTACTAACGAGTATATCATCCATTTAGATTCATTTATCAGCAGGTCAATGTGGTAACCAAATTGTAAGTATCACAAATGCTTTCTTTACGCGTCTTTAAACCATGTTTTTAATATTATGTTTGGGTTTATTTGTTTGTTTACATTTTTATCGATGGCAAATTTTCATTAAGAAAGGACACCAAAAAATTATACTTTGAATCAAACTATAGAATAATAGATGATAGATGAAGAGAATAGTTATAAATGAGATGAATTTAGACTGGTTTATTGATGTTTATTGTCCTTTTTTTATTTTTGTTTTTACGTGTTATATACTAACAAGCAAAATTATTTTAATAGGGTGCTGCCTTTTGGGAAACAATCTGTGGTGAACATGGTTTAGATTACAATGGTGAATATCATGGTACAGAAGAAATTCAAAAAGCTAGATTAAACGTTTACTTCAACGAAGCTTCATCAGGTAAATATGTTCCACGTTCAGTTAACGTAGATTTAGAACCAGGTACTATTGATGCTGTTAAATCATCAAAAATTGGTAACTTATTTAGACCAGATAACTTCATTTATGGTCAATCATCAGCAGGTAATGTTTGGGCTAAAGGTCATTATACTGAAGGTGCTGAATTGGTTGATTCAGTTTTAGATATTGTTAGAAGAGAAGCTGAAGGTTGTGATTCTTTACAAGGTTTCCAAATTACTCATTCTTTAGGTGGTGGTACTGGTTCAGGTATGGGTACTTTATTAATTAGTAAAATTAGAGAAGAATTTCCAGATAGAATGATGGCTACATTTTCAGTTGTTCCATCTCCAAAAGTTAGTGATACCGTTGTTGAACCATATAATGCTACTTTATCTGTTCATCAATTAGTTGAAAATTCTGATGAAACTTTCTGTATTGATAATGAAGCTTTATACGATATTTGTATGAAAACATTAAAATTAAATCAACCATCATACAGTGATTTAAATCATTTAGTTAGTTCAGTTATGTCAGGTGTTACAACTTCATTACGTTATCCAGGTCAATTAAATTCAGATTTAAGAAAATTAGCTGTTAATTTAGTTCCATTCCCAAGATTACATTTCTTTATGGTTGGTTATGCACCATTAACATCAATTGGTTCACAATCATTTAGATCATTAACTGTTCCAGAATTAACTCAACAAATGTTTGATGCTAAGAATATGATGGCTGCGTCAGATCCAAGAAATGGTAGATATTTAACAGTAGCAGCATTCTTTAGAGGTAAAGTTTCAGTTAAAGAAGTTGAAGATGAAATGTATAAAGTTCAAACTAAGAATTCATCATATTTTGTTGAATGGATTCCAAATAATGTTCAAACTGCTGTTTGTTCAGTTGCTCCACAAGGTTTAGATATGTCTGCTACTTTTATTGGTAATTCAACTTCAATTCAAGAATTATTTAAAAGAGTTGGTGATCAATTTAGTGCCATGTTTAGAAAGAAAGCTTTCTTACATTGGTATACATCTGAAGGTATGGATGAAATGGAATTTACTGAAGCTGAATCAAATATGAATGATTTAGTTAGTGAATATCAACAATATCAAGATGCTACTATCGAAGAAGATGATGAATTAGATTATGCTGGTGAAGAATCATTAAATGAAGTTTTAGAATAAATTGTTTGATACATATGTTTCTTAATCTTTATTATAATTATTACCATATACCTTATTAATGAATTTTAAAAAATTATTTTTAGTATTATGATTTTTGTGTGTTTTATTAGAAAAATAAAAAAGTATTTGTGAATTTTTTTAGATTATTATTAAAAAGAAAACATTGAGATAAGAAAACAAAGGATGTTATTGTTTTTTTAGATATATTCAGCTATTAATAATTGCTATAAATTGTTCTCCTCTGATTGTTTTTTCTTCTTATTTTCAACTATTATCTCCATTTACTTTTATTTTAAAAAATTTCTATTTACAAGCATTAAAACTATTGCTATTTTCCTAAAACCCCTCAATTCATTATTCTTTCATCATTAATAACAACAAACAACATCACTTCATCATTTATATACCCCCAATACTTTTATTACTTGTTTCCTCTTTTATTCATCTTATTATTTTTTTATATTTACTACTTTTATTATTTTATTTTGTGAGCTTTAAATAATATTACTACTTAGGTTTATATTTTTGATTTAATTTAAATTATCTTTTATTAATATAGTATTTTGTAATTGTAATGTTGAAACGATACCGGGTTTAAATTTAATTATGTCTACGTTGACTGAAATTTTAAAATAAGAAGAAAAAATTATCCATTAAAGCTATAAAGATAATGATAAAAAAGACGCTATGTTGAAGGAGAAGACACATCTGTAGTAAATTGAATATCAAAATATAACAAAACTAAGGAAAGAAGCTGAATTGTTACAATATAAATTTTTCAAGCGTTTAATTTTACACCCACACCATAATAAAAAAATCACCAAATTATAAAGCCATATTTAGCTAAAATTGACAGCAATTAAGTTAAAACTAATTACCAAAACCATATAAAGTTCTACCTTGTCTCTTTAAAGCATAAACAACATCTAAAGAAGTAACAGTTTTTCTCTTTGCGTGTTCGGTATAAGTAACAGCATCTCTAATAACGTTTTCTAAGAAAGATTTCAAGACATCACGAACTTCTTCATAGATTAAAGCAGAAATACGTTTAACACCACCTCTTCTAGCTAATCTTCTGATAGCTGGCTTTGTGATACCTTGAATGTTATCTCTCAAGACCTTTCTGTGACGCTTAGCACCACCTTTACCTAAACCTTTACCACCTTTACCTCTACCTGACATTATTATTTATTTTAGTAATTTATATGAAAAAGAAGGAAAAAGGATAAAAAAAGAAGGGGGCAAATTTAAAAAAAATGAGTAAAAAAAACTGTTGATGATTAACAAAAAAATCAGCAAATTTGAGTGGTTCAACGAGTGATAAAAAATGTTAAAAATTGTTAGAAAAAAATTAAAATTTTGTTGCACTTTTTTTTTTTTCCGCCTCCAAAAATAAAAATAAAAATATCAGAAAATTTATAAACCTCAAAAATCTAATAAAATCAATAGAATCAATTAAGAAAGAAAAAGATGGCTCCAACCTGGTTGATCAAGTACAATTACATGAGTGCCTTCCTATGGCTGGTGGTACTTTTCAACAACATCATGCTTGGTGTCACTGTTGGCCAGCCTAGATTGTTTGCTGCAACTAATAAATTCTTAACAATTGTTCAATGTTTAGCAATTGTTGAAGTGTTTAATTCTGCAACAGGAATTGTTAAATCTCCTTTATTCACAACTGCTTCTCAAGTAGCTTCAAGATTATTAATCGTTCTAGGTATCTTCCAATTATTCCCAAATTCACCAGCTAATTTCCATTGGTCTTATGTAACACTTGTATTTTCTTGGTCATTAACAGAAATTGTTAGATATTTCTACTATGCTGAAAATTTAATGGTTGGTTCAAAAGGTAAACCTGCTAAAATTTTAATCTGGTTAAGATATAATCTATTCATTGTTTTATATCCAACAGGTGTTGCAAGTGAATTGGCTATGATTTATTTATCAATCGATACCGCTGCTGCTAGATTCGGTCCATGGATTAAAATATTTGCTTATGCAATCATTGCATGTTATGCTCCAGGTCTTTATATGTTATACACTTATATGTTAAGACAAAGACGTAAAGTTATGAAAACTATTAATGATCCAGTTGTTAAACAAGAACAACCAAAAGAAAAAGAACAAAAGAAGGCTAAATAAATTTTAATTTAGAAATTCAAAATATACATTACATGAAATCTACCTACTTCTACATTGTAATCTCTCCAAATCAGTTTTATAAATGAAATGATTAAAATGTTATGATTAAAATTTAAATAAATGAATAATTATTATAAAATGAGAAGTGAAAAACAAATGATAAGATGAAAACACACATTATAAATTAATTAAGACAAAAGGTAAATGAAACAAAGAGAAAACACACATTAAAAAGTAAACAACAACAAATTAGAATATAGAGAAAGAAAAAAGCACAAATAGTCATTAAAACATTTCTTTTAGAGTTCTTATGAGGGTTTAAAAAAAATTATTAGATCATTATTTATCATCTTCATCTTCATTATCTGATGAATGATTCTTAATATAACTTGCAGTATTTAAAATTCTTCTTTGTTCTTCTTCATCCCAATTTAATTCACCTTTACTCTTAGTTCTTGTTAATTTATTGGCACTTTCAAATTCATCATCATAATAATCTTCTCCATCTGATAATTCTTCTTCCTCTTCATCATCATATGGATTATGCTGTTGACGTAAATGTTGTTGTTGTTGTTCTGCAAACATATCTTGTGTATATAATGGATGATCCTTCTTAGTATATGATTGGCCATCATCATTTGGATCAACATAATCATCATCTAATGCAATATGACGATCAACCATACCTCTATGATGTTGTTGCCATCCAACTAAATCATCATCTTCTTCATCTTCATCTGATGATCCAAATTTATCTCTTAAATCACTACTCAATTGTTGTGACATGTATCTTGAAAATTGATCTCCATGTTCATGATGTGTATCTTCATCTTCTTCATCTTCTTCATCACTATTAACATTATTATGACTCTTTTCTAATTGATGTGGATTTATAGTTTCATGATGTTCAACTCCTTCATTATCTTCATTATCTTCATCATCATCCAATAAAATATCTTCATGTGCATCTTCATATTGTTCATTACTATTAATATCATCATAACCTGATCCTGTAATATCATGATCAACATTTGGATCAAGACTAAATCCAAGACTATCAACAGTTAAATTACCTGATTCATCAACACCTCCTAATAATGCATTATATTTTTCTCTTGTTTCAACTAATGTTTTAGAATAATAATTTGTCCATTCTTCAGATGATATAGCTTCATCAATTATTGAATTAATTATATTTGGTGTATATAAAACACTAAATTTAACAACTTCTTCAGCAATTAAAGTTAAATGACCCATATAACCTAATCTTAATCCACTTTCTTCTTCATATTCTTCACATTTCTTTTCTCCATTAACAATTAATTCAGTTATTTTACCACGTCCAAATAAATCAATAGCTAAATATTTGTTATAACCAATATCCATTGATCCATTAACTATTTGTTGAACTATATCAAAAACAACATTATGTAAAAAATTATTCCATGGGAAACGGAAAAACATATGAAGAATTGTTAAAATTACTTGATTATCAGCTAAAACAATTTTTAATTGATCACCAACAACTGGATTTTGACGAATCTTTAATTCTTCTTCATCATTATATTGTGCTTCTAAATTAATATCAACATCTGAATCAGGTTCAGATTCTAAAGTTGGTTGAACATTTGGATTTGTTGATTCTTCTTCTTCTTTTTCTTCTGTAATATTAGTAACTTCACCTACTGAAACATCAACAGGATTATCAGATTTATTACTGTCAGTTGGTAAAACATTTGTTGTATCAATTGGAGATTGTTGTTCATCAGAATCTGAATCAGCTTTTGATATACTTAATTTATTAATATCTGATGAAACATCATATTCTTTATCACCTTCTTCATCATCATCTGAAATATCATTCTTTTTAATATAATCTAAATGATCTTCAGTAGTGACAATATGGCCATTTCTTTCTTCATCTGCATCATCAACATTATTTGAATTATATGATTGAGCTAATTTTATTAATCTTATTCTTTCTTGATCTCTATTAAGTACAACTTCTTCACCTTTTTCATCATTTAATAATCCCATATTTGAACAATGTAATAATTCAGCAATTAATTCACAAATTTTAAATCTTTCAAAACCTAAAGGTTCAATTTCACCAAATGGAGTTGGTAAATTTGGTAATTTTGTTTCTTCCAACATTTTAGTAAATTTTGGAATATTTTTACTAAATACTTTAACTAAATGACCTAAATAAATTGGATCTCTTGGAGTTGGAGGATGAGATTCTGTTGTAACGTATAAAACTGGTACAAAATCATAATCTGAATTATTTTTTCTAATAATTTCAATAATTATTCCAACACCATTTGATAAACTTGTCCCACCATGTAACATTAAATCACATAATTGTTCCATTATTTTAGTTGAAACTAATTCTCTTGTTAATTCATTTGGACCAATTGTCGCATTATCAGGATTTGAATTAGCACTTATACTAACAAAAGCTTTTAAGAAATCACCAGCAGCATTTTGAATTGATGCAGGAATTTGAGGTTCTAATTTTGATATTAATTTTGGAATTAATTCTTGACTTTGTAATAATTCAATTATACCAGTTGGATTATCTTGTTTATCAGTACTTATAACTTTAACTAAAAAATCCATTAATGGAGGATTATCTATATGTTTTAAAAATCTTTCAACTAAATTTTTTTGACTTGATAAAAATGCCAACATATCATCTAATTTTAAATCTAATAAATGTTCATTAATTTTCATAAAATGAGTTGATAAAATCATTGATAATGGTGAAGGTTTATCTAATACACTCCATAATTTTGATAATAAAGAATAATTTTCAATAAATGCATCAGTTAATGACCAAGCATCAGCACTTAATATATCACAACAAACAGTAGCTCTTCTTTCATGAATTTCTTGTGGACTTTCTCTTGATTCATCGTCTTCATCTTCATCATCAAAATTACCAGATTGTTCTGAATCAGTATCTGAACCTGTATTCTTTTGTTTATCATTTTCTTTTGTATTTGTATTATTATTTTCTGATTCATTTTCTTTATCAACTTCACTTAGAAATTTTTCTGTTATAACATAATTTATTAATTCATTTAATACATCTTTATCTCTTAAATATTCAATTAATTTTACATTTGAACTTGAAAGTTCTTCTATGATTCCTGGTTCATCTAATAAACTGGGCAATATATCTAAATTTGCCTTATATATGAATTCATCTTCTTCATCATCTCCACTATCATTGTGTTTATCATCGTCATCATCTTCATCATCATCGTCATCATCGTCATTATATCCATTATAGTTGCGACGTCTGCTGATATAGCTTTGTTCATCATCAGAATCACTATCAGCTTCATGAACCACACTTAATCTTCTTGATTGAATTTCATCATCAGAATCTTCATCTTCATCATCACTATTTTTCAATTCTATTGTAGCATCAGGATCTTCATGATTATTATTTCTAGTCCTTGTTACTGAATCATCTGATGTGATTGAATCAATGCTAGTATCTTTTTCATTTGATGAATTATTATTATTATTTTTTGTAATTGATGAGGAAGGTACTTGAATAAAGGATTTTTCCAACAAAACATTTATTGTTGAACCTTCATCATAACCATCACCAAATCTCCAATATGCACCAGACATTATTTACTTCTCTCTCTCTCTCTTGATTGATTAGGTTTATGATTAAAATTATATGTTGAAAGTGTCTTTAAGGTGAGATATGAAATGAATCTATAAGATGGGAAAAAAAAATCAGACAGAAAAAAAAAACTAAACTAATGCAAAATGAGATGATATGAGGAAAATTGATTCAAATAGGAAGATTTGAATATACCTTTGATTGTTTGTTTAACTTTGTTTGTTCTTTCCTTCAAAACTAATGTCAAAAGATCAAATAAAATAAAATAAATAAAAACCCAAAATAAATATTTTTTGCCTTCAATAAAGATTATCCATATGATGGTTTATTTTGTATCAATGATGAATTATATATATCTTTTGTTTACCCTTTTGGAAAGTAACTTATTATTTAATATTGTTCTGTTCAAAATTATCCCTTGTTATATAAGGGGAGAGTTTTTCTTGATTAATTATTAAAATAACGTCACAATTAACAAAAACAAAAAGTTATCACAAAGGAGAGATAATAACAGCTAATTGAAGCAGTAGGGTATGGTCTTTATAGTCTATTCTCTTGAACAGTAGAGAACTCTTATAAAATAAATATGGAATTGACCTCTGAAATTGAGATTTAAAAGAATCGATTTTAAAGAAAGAAGTTTTTAAATAAATTTTGTTCTCTTTTTTTTTTCTGTTTTCGTCGAGTAAAAAAATTTTAATGAGAATTTTGAAATTTTTGGAGTTGAATTTTATGAATTTTTATTAGTTTAAAGTTGAGTTTTGTTGCTTTTTAGTATTATTTAGTTATCTTAATATACTTAAGTTTGATTATTTCTGGAAATTAGATTGAAATAGGGTTAATTTTGAATGATTTAATGTATAATTTTAAAGTTTTGTAAGCGAAGTGGTGTGTGGATGTCACGTGAATATTTGTGGGTGATGTTAAAGATGATGATATTAGTTGAAGCTTAACTATATATCAGATATAACTACAGTTATTCATGTAAACTTATACTAGGTATATTTCCTGTATTAAAAAGAGTGATTTGATAAGTACCATTATTGAGCTATAAATGAAAAATATCAATATTCTTTCAATTAATATTCATTCATTTTAGTAGCATTAACATTTTAAAATAATTATCAATCAGAAGAGTGATAATTATCATAATGTATTTCTGTGCTTATCTTGATATAACTT
Organism: Ruyongia namnaoensis; assembly: GCA_030563805.1. NCBI lineage: Eukaryota > Fungi > Ascomycota > Saccharomycetes > Phaffomycetales > Wickerhamomycetaceae > Ruyongia > Ruyongia namnaoensis. Next base: position 180,781 of record JAJMKA010000022.1, read on the forward strand.
TAAAAACTCATTGTTATGTTTAAATTCACAGATTGTTAAAAGAGTGAATTTAACTGGTCAGAAAGAAATGTTTGCATTTATTCTGGTCATTTTAGCAAATGAGTTAGAAGTTTGAGTGATACCACAGGTTACAATAATATAATCCCATTGATGTACCAATGTAATCATAGTTGCAAAGTGAATCTAATGGAAATATGATATGAAGAAAATTGGTTCAAACATCTAAAAGTACCATCTCCTAATAAAAAGTTGATAAAAATAAAAAAAGAAAATCAAATAGAGTCAAGCAGCACGCTGATTATGCAATGAAACTAAACATAGATATAGAAATAATTAGTGATAACCATATCAGCATTGAAAGTGCAGTTTAAGACCATAAAGTCTAGGATATATTATAAGAAACAAATTAAATTACATTAAACAAATTAACAAAATAACAAAATAACAAAAATATAAAAAAAAAATCATCGACGAAAAAAAAAAAAAATTTAGAGCAAAAATTCAAATTTAATAGATTTCAAATAAATAAAATTTTAAAATCAAAACTCAAAAAGAATAAATAATGAACTTTTTACGTTTGACTAGATCCATACCTTTGAGATCTTCTATAATAAGACCTCAACTCACATCTTCCTTTGCACCATCTCTTGTTTCACGTTCCTTTATATCATTCCCAAAGACTCCTGAAATTGAAGCTATTGAACAAAGTATTAAAGAAAAGAATGCAATTTTACATAAAAATCCATATCAAAAACAAGAGAGTAAGATCTTAGAAGCTAATAATGATGTTGCTAATTTAGAATTAATGAAATATGATGGTCCTTTATATGCTCAAGTTCGTTTACATAACAGAGCGTATTTAGTTACTGAAGGTGATGTTGTAACTGTTAAAGCCAATATTAAAGAAGCTGAAGTTGGTGATATCATTACTTTCACTGATGTCCATACTATTGGTACAAGAAACTTAACATATCATCAAACTCCAATAGATCCAACACTATATAAGATAACAGGTGTTGTTATTGAAAAGACTAAAGATCCATACTTTCATAGAATTACAAGAAAGAGAAGAATGAGAGAATACCGTAGTACAAGTGGTAAACATACAAAGACTTTAATCAGAATCAGTGAATTGAAATTAAATTAAATCAAACCTATAGACCAATGAAACTTTAGATTCTTTGCATTCATTAGTTCTTCATTAAAAACAACTACTGGAAAAAACAGTTTTGCAGAACTAAAAATTATGTACATAATCCCATATATATATCTAATAAAGATATTGTCATTATTTAACTACACTGTAACCTACTACTCTCAATATTTAAAATTTCTTCTCTTTAAAAATTATTTATGGTTGTTTCGTTTCGAGAAAAAATACCAAAAACCTTTTTTTATAAAATAAAAATAAAACAAAATCAATCAAAACGTTCTTTTTAGACAGAAAACACAAAGAAAAGGAAACAGCAATTGGTATCTTTGTTTGGGTTAATAGAATTAGACTTAGTTCAATGACAGAATTAGATACTCAACAGTCTACAAATTCAGACACTTCAAACTCCAAAAAAAAATCTTCAAAGATCAACATTCCTCAATCAGATTTCGATCAATTAAGTTCAAATGAAAAACCAATCATTATAACTCCATTGATCAATGAATCAACTTTTGGTTCTGCAATTGGTAATAGAACTGCTTCTCTAAATTCTTTTAATGAATTAGGACCTCCAGATTTAGTTCATATTTCAAGATATCATAGATCAACACAAAGTGAAGTTGGTCAATATCATTATTTAACAGGTCTTGATGTATCAAATGAAGTTGCACCAATTGCTTATTTAAGTACAATAAATATTACAAAGACTCAAGGTAATTTAAAACATCCAAATATTTTAACTTATTGTTCATATAATGCAATTAGTAAATGTGATATTAGAATAAGAATGGATGTACCAACAGATTCTCCATCACCTTATCAAGTTCAAGTAATACCTGCAGATAGATCTAAAAAAATCATTCATAATGATATTCCTCAACAAATTTGGGATGAATTATTTATTAGTAGTATTATTAGAAGTATTTTAATTAATATTGATAAAGAAAGAAAAATTTTAGGTCTTGTTGAAAAACCTTTATGTCAATCAATTAATCAATCAAAATTAATTATTGAAAAATTAATTCAATTTATTGATAAAGGTTATTTATTAGGTTGTGATGAATTAGTTCAAAAACCTTCTTTAGTTGAAAATTATTTAATTGATGCATTATTTAAAATTGTTGAATTTACAAGTCTTGGTCCATTTGCAATTAATTTATTAAAATTATTAAAAAGACCTGAACTTAATATTATTTTAATTAAAATTTATTTATTAAGTGATTTAGAAATTGATGCAATGAAATTATTATATTCTTCAATTAAATCATCACCAAGAGATTCTTTATTATTAAATGAACAAGTTAAATTTTTAATAAGTAAAAAAGATTATCATTTAGCTTTATCACCAGCTATTCAAGCTATTAATTCAAATCCAATTTCTTTTGAATCATGGTTTAATTTAACAAAATGTCATATTTTAAATAATGATATTCCAATGGCTTTAGTTGCATTAAATTCTTGTCCAATGTATGGATTTAAATTTAAAGATATTCCACAATTTAATCAAAAAGATCATATATTATTAAATGAACCAAATGAAGGTAAAGTTGAATCAGTTTGGAAAAAGACAATTCCAATATTTGGACCAAATTGTGAAAATTTAATTAGATTTACAGAAAAATATGAAGTTCAAGCTGTTGATCCTGCTTTAGTTAGAATTAATTCAAATTTACAAAAAGGTACTTATTCAAAAGCTTATGAATTATTAGTTTTAATTGTTAATAAAGTTGGTTGGGATGGTTTATTAAAATATAGATCTGAAGTATTTATAATGGATGAAGAATATAAAAATTTATCAACAATTACTTTAAATTCTGTTAAAACAAATGATTTAGTTAGACAAAAAAGATTATGTGAAAGATGGTTAGATAATTTATTTTTAATTTTATATGAAGATTTAAGAATTGTTTTAATTGTTGAAAGTGAATTAGATCAACAAAAACAAATTAAACATAGTTCATTAGAATGGGAATTAATTGGTTTAACATCATATAGAACACGTCATTTTAAAAATGCAATTGCAGCTCTTAGAACAACACTTAGTGTTCAATTTGATATAATATCAGCAAATAAATTATTAGAACTTTGGTTAAATTATAAATTTGATCCAGAATTTAAAATTTGGTTAGATCAAGAAAAATTTAAAACAAGTAATAAATTAGAATTTACATCAGATCAATTATTAGATATTTTAGTTAAATCAATTAGTTATTATATTAAATATTATAATGAATTTCAATTAGATATTTTATTATTTATGAAAAAATTCTTTACAATTTTTGATTCAGAATTTATTAAGAATAAGATTCAAGTTCTATTTGAAAATGATAATGATGATTTAACAAATTCAGGTGTTATTCCAAGTTTTGATAAATTAGTTGCAACAGTTAAAGAATTGAATAATGCAGAGATTTCCTGAAACAAATATGAATGATAATGACCCCTCCCATTGCTACACTAAAAGTACTAGATATATATATACATTGTTTTTATAAGATTAAAATAAAATAAAATTGAAAATACACACATCACTAGCAGCACCCGCATCACCAGCCCCGTGACCCGCAAACCAAACATCCGAACACCGATATTTCCTTCTCTAAAAAAAAATTGGCCACTAAAAAAAAAAGAAGGAAAAGTTGTTTATTGTATCCTTTTTAAAATAAATAAAAAAATTCATATTTTTGTTAAATTAATTACAATTTATCAATTCCTCTCATAAATATTATTCAAGATGAACACAGAATACGATTATTTATTCAAGTTATTATTGATTGGTGACTCCGGTGTTGGTAAGTCATGTTTATTGCTTAGATTTGCTGATGACACCTATACCGCTGATTATATTTCAACTATTGGTGTTGATTTCAAAATTAGAACTATTGAATTAGATGGTAAAACAATTAAATTACAAATCTGGGATACTGCTGGTCAAGAAAGATTCAGAACAATTACTTCATCATACTACAGAGGTGCTCATGGTATTATCATTGTTTATGATGTTACTGATCAAGAATCTTTCAACAATGTTAAACAATGGTTACAAGAAATTGATAGATACGCCACTGGTGGTGTCATGAAATTATTAGTAGGTAACAAATCAGATTTAGTTGATAAGAAAGCTGTTGAATACAATGTTGCCAAAGAATTTGCTGATGCTTTAGATATTCCATTCTTAGAAACTTCTGCTTTAAATTCAACAAATGTTGAACAAGCTTTCTTCACCATGGCTAGACAAATTAAAGCCAACGTTTCAAATAATGCCAACAATGCCGCTGCTGGTTCAACTACTAAGAGTTCAGTTAACTTAAAGGGTCAATCCATCTCAAACAGTAACTCTGGTGGATGTTGTTAAATTGTTTTTGGGGATAATTCTTAATGGAATTTATATTTAAAAAAATTAGAAAATGGGAAACAAAAATATTTTAAAGGTGATTATGATGAAGGATTTATAATTTAATAGCTGGATATAATTAATGCATTATAGAAAATACAATCTAGACAAGCTATATTTTTTTTCTCATTCCAACTAATAATGAATCATAGGGGTGAAGCAAACAAATTAAAGATTTATTCATTATCATCAATTATTATTTACCCATATCATGTCTCTACTTTTTTTATTTTAATCACATTCTACTCCAAATTATTACTATTAACTATCATATTCAACAGATTGATTCTTTTTTAACTTTTTTTTATTACAACAAACCTGTGCATGTTTTCTTTTTCAACTTTTTTAATCTTCCAACCCCCTCTTTTATGACCTACTTATTGTCTATATTTTTCTTGTGTTTTTTTTTTAATACAATGTTTTGTTCTATTTAATTTACTACTATTTGTTTCATTCAACAATAATACGTACCTATATTCCTCTTATCTTTTACTTTTTTTCATTATTTATTGCTTCGGGTGTCTATTGTCTTTTTTTATTATGGTTTGTACAGAATTGAAAAGGTTGGTTTAGAAAATGTTAAAGGACTGCTATATAACTAGTTTTTACATTAATAATAAATAAATAACTTCAATTAATTAATACATTATATAATAAAATAAATAACTTTTTTTTTATCTCTATTAAACCGTCTTGTGACTATTCCTTCACAATCTTAAACTTTCTTGCACATAATCTTAAAGTTCTACCATGTAACTTTCCAGAAGCTTCACAGATATGATCTTTATCATGATTAGGTATTTCATTCTTAATAAATGAATTATCTAATATACCTTGAATATTAATTCTCTTTATTGGATCAATAATTAATATTTCTTGAATTAAATCCCACATTTCAATTGGATATTTTGATTTTATTTCTTCTAAATTTTCACCATTTTTAAAAAGTTTAAATTCTTTATCAGATTCTCTTGCAGATCTCCAAGGAAATGATAAATTTAACATTGAATATAATAGTATACCTAATGACCAAACATCATTTTTACGTCCATCATAAGATAATTTAGATAATGATTCAGGTGACATTAAACATTCAGTACCAACAATTCCTTTTGATAATTCATTAGTTTCACCAAAATAGAAAGCTGAACCAAAATCAATTAATTTTATTGTTGCAGTTTCATCCATTGTTATATTTTCTAATTTTAAATCTCTATGAACTATTAAATTATTATCAAGATAATTTATACCATTACAAATTTGTTTAAAGAAACAAAAAATTTCTAAATTTGAAATATCATCACATCTTTGTAAAACTTTTAATAAAGGATAAGGTACAAATATTTGAACAATTTGATTTGTATTTAAACTTGAAATAAAATCAATTGTCCTTATTATATTAATATGATTTAATTTTTGAGAAATTTCAAATTCTTTCATACATTTATTTCTAAATTCATCTCTTGATTCATGATTCTCTCTTGGTTTAAAAGTCTTTATTGCATAATATGAATCATTTGATTTCTTATAATATAGATCAACTTTAGCAGATATTCCAGTACCTAATGTTTTAATCTTTGTACCATATTTTCCAACACCATTTGATAAGTTTAATGATGAATTAGATATACTGTTATTTGATAAACTGAATTTCTTCTTTGTTGTATTACTCCCATTTGTAGACGTTGTAGAGCCTGAAAATATGGATGAGAAAGAACCAGGTGACGATAGTGCAGGTGAGGAAGGTGTTGAACTTGTATTCACTCTATTCTTCTTTGAAAGAAGTGAGGAAAGACCCATTGCATTGTTGTATTGTTGTTGTGTATTTCCTTCTTCTCTTCTAATTTTTTTAACTATGTATTTTTATTTCCGAATTAAATCCGTATTTCAAAAAAATAAAGCCGGTGAATTCCGACCGAACTGGTGAATTCCGGTTCTCTTTAAAAATAAAAAAAAAATAAAAGGTATAAAAAATCACTTCAAAAAAATTAAGATCCTTTTCTCTTCCTTGCCACCCTTTTTGTTATTAAAATAATCAATAAATTATATCAAAAAGATATCTATTTAGATCAATTCATTCAATTAAAATGTCAGACGAAAACAAATCATTCATTGTAAGTACAACCCTGTCAGAATCTCAATTTCATGTTAATTAATTATCCCCCTGGGGAGCAATTGTTTGTTGCTCTAATGATCCCTAAATTTCCTTCAACTTTATTATGAAATAACTTTGAGATCAATACTATGATAATTTAGTAAACGTTTTTAATACTAACAGTATGAACTCATCATTGATTATAGGTTACTTTAAAAGAAAGTGCTAACCCAGAAGCGTAAGTTAATTTTTTGTAAAGTCATGATAGTCAAGATATGATTTTTTGTGGGATTTGATTTTTTGACACAACCAAGCTGATACTAACAACAAAACATTTAAAATAGTTTCAAGGAATCAATCCATAAATTAAATGGTTCAATCACTCATGAATACGATTTAATCAAAGGTTTTGCGTAAGTTTATTCTATTAATTAATTACAATCCACAGTTGTGTTTGTAAGTACTAACTCAAGAATATAGTGTCAAATTACCAAAATTACACATTGGTACTTTAAAGTCACACAGTGATGTTGCTACCGTTGAAGAAGACCAAGAAGTCAAGACCCAACAATAGATGCTATAATGATGTTACACAGTTAATGATATTTAATTCAGTTCTCCTGTTATTAACGTTTGTTAAACCTAATTAATTAATATAGTTTTATTCTGTAATTGTTAACGTCTTTTATTTTATTGTAGTCGTGGCCGTTACCAATTTGAGGAGGCAGGTAAAATTAAATATAAAATTTGGGGGGTTTTAACTTAACTTCAAAACGTTTCCAATAGATATTCTTTTGAGATTAAGGTAATTGACATTTGATATAGTTATTACTCGGTATACAATGTCATATCATCATCCTCATGTTCCAAAAGAGTATGTTACTCTAAACAATGACCCAGTTGCAAAACAGGTTGACTCAATTTATGAAAACAGATTAAGACACTTCATCGATGAAGGTCAATACAAAGATTTAAATTTACCAAAGTTTTATGATAAGGCAAGAATTGATAATAGAAGAGATGATAATAAGGATGGTTTTATTGAATTTAAAGTTCTTGGAGTAGACAATATCTCGGAGAGACCTTTGTTTAAAGACTTTATTCCAAATGCAAATTTTGAAAACTTTGCAAGAAAGGGAGATTCTTTTGGTCCAAGTTGGAAAACTTTTTGGTTTAAACTATATATTCAAGTACCATCTACTTGGGTTGGTGAAGAACAAATCTGGTTACAATGGGATTGTGGTAATGAAGGTTTAGTTTATACAAAACATGGTTTACCTTTACAAGCTTTTACTGGTGGTGATCGTAATGATTTTATTTTACCAAAGGAATGGTGTGATGGTAAAGAACATATCTTCTATTTAGAAATGAGTTGTAATGGTATGTTTGGTTGTGGTTCACCTTCTTCAATTAGTCCACCTGATCAAAATAGATACTTTGGTTTAAGAACTGCTGATTTAGTCTTACCAAATTTAGAAGCAAGAGCTTTAAAATTTGATTATTGGATTATTACAGATGCTGCTAGAGAATTTTCTGGTGGTAGCTGGCAAAAGTATCGTGCTAGACAAGTTGCTACTGAAATTATTGAAGCATTTGATCATAATGATATTACTACAATTGCTAAATGTAGAAAAATTGCTCAAAAATATATTGGTGAACATGTTGATTCTGAACAAGTTTATCTTGATAAACCATTGAATGGTAAAATTGATGTTTTTGGTATTGGTAATTGTCATATTGATACTGCTTGGTTATGGCCATTTGGTGAAACTAAAAGAAAAGTTGTTAGATCTTGGACAACTCAAATCAATTTATTAGATAGATATCCAGAATATCAATTTGTTGCTTCACAAGCTCAACAATTTAAATGGTTAAAACAAGATCATCCTGAAATCTTTGAAAAATTAAAAGAAAAGGTTAGTCAAAATCAATTTATTCCAATTGGTGGTTCTTGGGTTGAACATGATACAAATATGCCAGGTAGTGAATCTTTAGTTAGACAATTCTTATTTGGTCAAAGATTATTTGAAACTGAATTTGGTCAAAGATCTGATATTTTTTGGTTACCTGATACTTTTGGTTATAGTTCACAAATTCCCCAATTATGTAGATTAGCTGGTCTAGAAAAGTTTTTAACTCAAAAACTATCATGGAATAATATTAATAATTTTCCAAATACTACATTTAATTGGGTTGCTTTAGATGGTTCACAAGTTGTTACTCATATGCCACCAACAAATACTTATACCGCTGATGCAAACTTTGGTGATGTTAATAGATCAATTTCTCAACATAAGAATTTAACAATTGATCAAACTGGTTTATTGGCATTTGGTAAAGGTGATGGTGGTGGAGGTCCTCAACCTGAAATGTTAGAAAAATTACGTCGTTGTAGAGGTATTTCAAATACTGTTGGTTTATTACCAAGTGTTCATTTAGGTAATTCAGTTGATGAATTTTATGATAATATTTTAAAAAATAGTGATAATGGATCAAAATTAGTTTCATGGGTTGGTGAATTATATTTTGAATTTCATAGAGGTACTTATACAACTCAAGCATTAGTTAAGAAATTCATTAGAAGAAGTGAAATTAAATTACATGATTTAGAATATTTTGCAACTCTTGCTTCAATTGTTGAACCTGAAAAATATAAATATCCAACAAAAGAAATTAATGATATTTGGGAAAATGTTTTATTATGTCAATTCCATGATGTTTTACCAGGTTCTTGTATTGGTATGGTTTATGAAGATGTTCATCCAATGTTAAAAAATGCAGTTAGTAAAGCAGAAAAATTAACAACTGAAGCTATTTATGCATTAACAAGTTCAGCTAAAGATTCAAAAGATTTTAACATTGTTAATACTTTACAATGGTCAAGATCGGGTGTTTTTAAAGTTCCAAAGAATTATAATGTTGAATCTAGTGATAAATATTTATCACAAAGTGCTGGTAAAAATAAATTATTTTATTTAAATTCATCAAATGATAATAATAATATTTTAAATCCATTAACTGGTAAAATTGCACATCCAGCTACTATTGAAAAATTAGAAAAGAATAAATATATTTTATCTAATGATAAATTAAAAGTTGTTGTTGATGGTGGTATTATTACAAGTCTATATGATTTAGTTAATGATCGTGAAGTTTTAGATTTAAAGACTGGTAAGAATACTATTGGTGCAAATCAATTGGTCTTATTTGATGATTGTCCATTAAGTTGGCAAGCATGGGATACTGAAGTTTATTCTTTAGATAGATATAAATATGTTGCTAAAGGTGATGTTACCATTAATGAAGAAGGACCATTAAGAGTATCATTATTAGTTACTCAAAAGATTAGTGAACAAAGTTCAATCAAGACAATTATTGCATTAGATGGTTTAAATAGTCTTGATGAAGATACATTAGTTGAATTTGATTGTAAAGTTGAATGGCATGAATCACGTACATTCTTAAAAGTTGAATTCCCAGTTGATGTTCATTCAGATTATGCTAGTTATGAAACTCAATTTGGTATTACTAAGAGACCAACTCATTATAATACTTCTTGGGATGTTGCTAAATTTGAAGTTTGTCATCATAAATTTGCTGATTATTCAGATTATAACTATGGTGTTTCAATTATTAATGATTCTAAATTTGGTTTTTCAACTCATGGTAACTTAATGAGATTATCATTATTAAGATCACCAAAGGAACCAGATGGAAATGCTGATATGGGTACACATCATTTCAAGTATGCTATTTATCCACATCAAGGTTCTTTAGGTCCAAAAACTGTTGAAGTTGCTCATAATTTCAATTATGATACAGTTTCTCGTTATATGGTTCCATCATCAGTTAATGCTACTGATATCTTTGGTTTAATTACTATTAAAGCAGATTCTAATTTAGTCATGAGTAATATTAAGAGAGCTGAAGATGATGAAGATGTTTCATTAGGTGAATTACCAATTAGAACTGAAAAGGGTAGAAAATCTATTATTGTTAGAGTTTATGAATCATTAGGTGGTAAAGGTAAAGGTAAATTAATTACTAATAAGAAAGTTTTCTCAGTTCATAAAGTTAATATTTTGGAAGATGAAATTGAAAAATTAGAATCTATTGAATCATCTTCATCTTTAACTGAAATTCCAATAAGTTTAAGAGCTTTTGAAGTTGCAAGTTACAAAATTGTATTTTAGATTAAATAAATTGTTATACTCTACACTTGTATATGTATTTTTATGAAAAAGGATATTTGATAATTGTTTATTTAAGATTGTAGACACATATAAGCAAGATATCATTAAGGGAATCAATCACTTTTTATAGCAATTTGCATATGAAAAGTGATACATGAGATTCCTTTTGACCATCTCATTTACAGCATCTAAACAATACCAATTATAAGAATCACTAGTTTCTAATTTAGAACTAAATGAAAACTTATTTGGATTCTGGGCCCGATTTACAGACATTATAAACATCTTGTAAAAGTTGCAGTTCATATCTTTCGATGTAAGGTTCATGGAACCAACCATCAAAAAACATCCAAGTCAAAACTTTGAACAATTATGGCTATCTAACACTGTTGTTTCTCTCATGAATGAAGTTAAACAATGCCCAAACATCCAAATTTTAAATAGACATGAGCTATAAAACATCTTCACTGCAAGAATCGAGTTAAAATAGAAAACAGTTTTGGCGTAACAAAAAGCAAATTCAAAGCAATTAGATCAATCCTATGACCTTGAATAAACAACAAGAAAAGAAGGAGAAGAATTTTTGTTGATAAAAAAAAAAAAAAAGAATTCTAAAAAATGAACATCCCAACACCATTTAAATTTGTCGATTCTTTTAAACAAATCAGACAAACACAACTAACTAAACCAACCAGCTTTTTAACAGATCATTTGACATGGCTGGACAATCTACTAAGAAACAGGTTGCTAGCAACACCAAGATACTTAAAGAGATCTACTTAATAGTATCTGTCACATACTCCTTGTTTGCAATTTTTATCTTCTTCTTCAAAAGACCAAGTGGATCAAAACCATTCATAATATTCTCAATCCCATTATTTGCATCTTTGTTCATAATAGAAAAGACTGGTAGACCTAAAGTTGATTCTAATGGTAAAATAATAAAAGTTGGTCAAGATTTAACTCAATCTGGTGTTACAGAATATTTATTTGATGTTATCTATTTTACAATTATTTTAGCATTATTATCTATTATTTTTGGTTCAAATAAAGTTTGGTGGTTATACTTAGCTATCCCATCATTTGCTGCTTATAAGATTTATTCAGTTGTTAAAGCTGGTAAAGAAATGTTAGGTATGGGTGGTAACAAACAATCTGCTGCTAATAGTGCTTCAGCTGCTTCAAAAGAACCAACAAAGAGTAAGAGACAACAAAAATTAGAAGCAAGAGGTGATAAGCCAAAAGTTAGATATAGATAAACAGTTTAAAAAAAGAATTCTGATAACATATTTACAGTTAATCAGCTTACAATATAGGGTTCATTGTTTTGATCATTCATGCTAAAGTAATAATAATAATATTAATGTATAAAAAAAAATTATTTACCTAATAAATTGCTTGATTCATGATTATTAAATTGATCATCTAATTCTAACTCTAAACTATCACGATTTTTTGGTTTTGAAGTTTGATCAGTAGATTCTCTAAATTCGTTTAAAGAAACACCTTCATCATTAGTATGATCAGCAGCATCTAAATCATCAGCAAAATCATCTAATGAAGCAGCTAATAAATCAGAATTTGCTGTTGGTCTTAAAATATAAGCAATTATATTGAATAAAACAAAGTAAACAATTGATGGCCAAATTTCTAATAAAATATATTTAACTTTCCATTCTCTTTCAACTAATTTTTCTTTTGATGAACCTAAGAAAATACCAAATTGTAAAACAATAACTGCAAGTAAGATGAATAAAGTAATTATAATAGTTGCTAAAATTGTTTTATAAATTCTAAATTTATATGCTTGACCATGAATACTTAAATATGACATTGATTTTGTTAAAGCATTTAGAATTGCTATATAAAAGATAATTGTTGCAATTGTAACTGGAATAGCTGATAAACCTCCAATAATTGATGAATTACTTGGTCCACTCATTGAAATCATTGAATTAATAATTGATAAAAAGAAATGGAATACTGTAAAAAATCTAACTTTTAATAAAGTTTTTGGATCTAATTTTGGATAAATTAATGGTGAACCTAAAGCAAATAATAAAAGTAAACCAAAAGATAAACTAAATCTAATTGAATTAAATACTGAAGCTAAACCTTTAAGGAATTGAACACCACCTCTTAAATTACCTGTTAAATTAACTGATAAATAGTATAAGAATAATAATAAATTTTCAATAATTATAAAAGTGAAAAATATAGCTAAATATTTTTGAAATGTTAAAACAGATTTTCTAAATCTAATAAAATTGAACATATAGTATAAATAAGCTAAGAAATATAAGAAATGAAGAATTGAATGTGATAATAATTTTGGATATTCTGAAGCATCTAAATTACCAAAAGAATTTCTGAAATTAACTTCAACTTTATAATCAGAATTTATATTATAAGAAGCAACACAATAATAACCAGTTGATTTAACCTTATATGCCGGTGGAACAAATATAAAATCATCATTAAATACAATTTTTGGATCTAAAACAAATGTTAAGATTTCATTTGAAGTTTCTAATCCGTCAGTTAAATATTGACCAATTTGATTTTCTGAACATAAACCTAATTCAACAGCAGATGTATCACAAATATATTTAATTTCATCATCATCTGGTAATTGTTTACCTAAATGTTTTAAATCTTCATATTCAAAAATAACAATACTTATTTTATCATCTTCATTATCTGAAAAGAATAAATCAGTTAAAATCATTGGATCTTTTTTACCCCCAACCCAAGAACCAGGTGCGTACATACCTGAACAGTATTGGGTATCAAAAACGTTCAAGATAGCTTTATTGGCAAGACATAATTGAGCCAATAATAAACCAACAAGGAAACGTATTGTTAATTGTGACATTGTAATTGTAATGACTTGGTTTAACAAAACTTGTTTTTATTCTTGAAAGTTAAAGGGTACTTAAAATGAATAAGATTGATAATATAGAAGAAATAATAATTTTGTTTTTAGAAATTTTTAGGAAAAAATGGGTGTGATTGAATTAATAAAAATCTCTTATTGGCTAGTTAATAACCTATTGTTGAACTTAACTTGGGGAAAACTGATAAACTTTGTATGGAAACATATAAAATAAATTAGTTAAGATTGATCCTACGGTACGAATTAATCTATAAATCTAATTTAATCAACAACTCATTATTTAAAAACAATAGTTATTATGATAAATCTCAAAATTATGCTTCTTCATTCAAATTGTTGCTTCTTTGGGTAATTACCGAATTCGGATAAAATTCATTTTTTTGTGGATTTTTTTTTTTTTTTTATTTTTTTTGTTTACTTTTCAAAATTCAAAAAAAAAAAATCATAAACAAAACAAAATACAGTGAAAGATGTCAAGTCAAAAGTTGGATATGCATGCTTTGCAGAAGGAGAATATTGATCCTAACAGCACCACTCCTACACGTCCTTCAAGTGGTTCACCAATGGGTAAGATCTTATGGGATAGTAATGATCCATTAAGAAATCCACCTCCATTACCAGTATCACCTCAAATGTTAAGAGTTAGTAATAATAATACTTCAAAGAAAAATAGTTTAAGTCCAAGTAGTGTTGGTAAAATCCAAATTTCAAACTTAGATACTAGTGAATTAGAACATCAACTTAAAAGAATACTGGATTCTCAATCAACTTTAAAAAGTTTAGCCTTAAATATTGATACTTCTGTTAAACAAACTCAACTGGATTTAGAAAATTTAGTTGATAGATCAACAAATAATAATTCTCATTTAAAAGATTTGGTTCAAAATGTTAAAAAATCAATGGATAAAATTGATCAAAGTAGTTCATATTTAAAACTACCTGAATTAAAAACTGAATTAGATCAATTAATAATTTCAATGGATAATAAATTTTCTGAAATATCATCAAAAATTCCAATTCAAGAATCTTCTAATATATCTAATGAATCAATTCTAAATAAGATTAATGAAATTCATAAAAATATTGAAATTATTCAAGAAACATCAACAAAAGATAAAGAAATTGATATCAATACACCTTCATTAGATAAAGAAGAAATTTTAAAAGATATAAATTCACAATTAGATATATTAAAGACAAATCTTGAAAATGTTATTGAACAATCTTTAAATTCAAACAATGATCAATTCAAGAATATAAATAATGAAATTATTTCAAACTCAGAAAAAATCACAAATTTAGGAACATTAATAAAAGCAATTGAGTCAAATAATTCAAAGACTTTAGAAAATTTCAATGGTTTAAATCTTAAAATTGATGAATTCAAACATAAACCTTCTAATGATGAAAACATATCAGAATTAATTAAATCAAATCATGAAAAACTTGAGAATAAAATATCTTCAATTCAAATTCCAGATGTTTCATCTTTACATGAAAATACATTAAAATCATTAACATCAAATTCTTTAACACATAAAGATGAATTGAAATTACATATATCAGAAATACACTCACAAATTCAAAGTTCTTTGAATGAACATATTGAGAATAATAAAAATTTAGTGTCTTTAAATTTTGATCAATTAAAAGAAAATTTAGGAATGTTATTAGGTAGATCTGATGATAATGATACTTTGATTAATTCATTAGTTGGTAAATTTGATGAATTAAAAGGTTATTATGAAACAAATAAAGAAGATTTAAAGAAGGAACAAAATTCTAATAAAGATGTTATTGTTGATTCTGTTAAAACACAATTAGATACAATTAATAATAATTTTAATAATTTTACATCATCATTAGAAACAAAATTCACACAAACATTGATTTCAAAAGAACTTGAACAAAAAGATTTAACAATACAATTAAAAGATCAAGAAATATCACAACTTAAAAATTTAGTTAAAGATCAAGAAAAGAAAGATGAAATTAATGAATCACTTCTAAAAACAATTGAAGAAAAGGCAAAAGTTGAAGCTAAACTTGAATTATTAAATGAAGCATACAACAATAGATATCAACAATTCAAAGATCTTTCAGAACAATATGAATCTTTACAAAACAAGATGAATAATTTAAGTTTAGAAAAATTAAAAAGCATTGTTGGAGCTGCTACAATGGCTAATATTAATGATTCAAATGCTCTACAACCATTATCACCAATCAAAAATTTATCTAAAGAAAATATAATGAAGAATAGAGTTGTTAGTACCAATTCTTATTTAACTGATATTTCAAATAATAATACTTTAAAAAGTCCAAAGAAGAAATATGAATTAACACAAGTTGATGAACAAGAAAATATTGCTATTTAAATTAAGTTTTGTACTAAGTGTTGTATATTTTACATAAAATTTTATAGTGTTTAATGGAAAAGGGTTCTTTTATTGCGTTTAATTCACAATGTATTAACTATTAAAAACTATGAATATTTATTAATTATTTGCTGGGTGTAATATTAAATAATAATGCTAAAGTTCTCAAGAGACCAGATATATGAAACTGATATTTGATCTAAGAAATAAAGATAAAAACAATTAAATAATTTATTCAAAAATTGGGAATGGTTTCCAGTTTGGAGCAATGAATCTGTGTTCACCTTCATCTTTTGGAATTTGATCAATTTCAGCAA
>JAJMKA010000023.1:0-96678 GCA_030563805.1 Ruyongia namnaoensis
ATGAACTAAATGTTTTAGATATTCATCCATTTCTTAAAGATCAATTACAAAAAATTAAAGAAAAATTCCCCAAGACCAACTTTCAATTAATAAAATATACTGATAGTAATGCTGTATTTAAGAAATCATCTGTTATTTTGGTTCATAGTCTTTATGCCAATAAGAGTCCAATATCAATGGAAAATATTTATGGAAACACAAAGGAGAAAACTAAGGAAGAGAAACTTCATTATTATGATGATAAAAGCAAAGATGAAACTGTATTCATTGGAAATTTGTTGCATCCACCAGCATCGACTAATTGTAAAACGGTGGATATATCAATTATAAATGCAATTACTAAAAGTAAACAGCCGGTTATTATTGAGAAGCTTTTCAAACATAGCAGAAACCAAGACCAAGAATGGATCAATCCTTTTGAACTATTCAATTATTATGAAGATGGGTTAATCAATAGGCTCAGAAATATATGGAGAGCTACTGCAGATGATCCACTTGCAGTTGCGTTGGGCGATGAAGAAAAAATGTATCAATATTACTCTACCATGAGTAACAAATTAGGGCCTATATTGGTAAATATTACCCCAGGGATAGTGCTAGACTCTGTTCTTTATGTTTCTGAATTAGTCTATGACAGAAGATGTATAAATCGAAAATATTAGCTTTATACACATTAAAGTTGGTGATGGTTTCCTAAAACGGAAGTCCCACAAAGAAAATTTGCCACCCAAAATCTGATTGTAAAAATCAACTACAAATAAATGAAATAAAGAAAAAAAGGGTGTATATTTAACTGATTTGAAATGATTTTGTAGAATACATAAAGTTTGGAAATCTCTATATATAAACATTATATCACACTTTCAAATAATACATAATATTTATCAAATGAAGATTATTCAAGTTAAAAAACTTATCTTAATTAAAGAAATTAGAATCATAAATTTTCAATGATTCTGACTTTAATTTAATAATCAAAGACATATTCATGCGCAACTGGAACATAAAACCAAATAATATTATAGTGAGGAATATCCATAAGTAATTTGATCAGAGCCCTTAACAAACATTAACTATTAGTTAGTATTTAAAATTATTCAGAAACTATTGAGTATTGAAGACAGTAGAATGCTTTCAAGATCACTTACATCATAATAGCAATGGTTCACTAGAAGTTATTCCAAGATGAAGCTTTTCTATCGGAGTAGAATCTTTGACAAGATTAATTTATAATTATTAAGTAAAAGGAAGAAGAAAGAAGAAAGAAAATTCATCCCTTATTTTTTATCTCTATTTTTTTTAAAATTTTAATTACTGAATTGGGAAACTAATTATAGAGAAAATGATTTATCAAATTAGTCTCAAGACGATATAGAACTGAGATATAAATCACATAGAATGTATGAAGTATGTAGTTATAACAATCTTACTATAAACTACTTTAACCTACAAAAATTCAAGGAGAAAAGCTCAGCGGTTACTAAATCTAAGTTGTAAAATTTAAAAGAAAAAAGGGATATTTATTTAACTGAATATAAACTATAACTAAACAAGTATTTAGAATACTTCAAATAGTTATAAGGGAACATGATAATATCATGAACCATTTTGTAGTTAAACTTTCAAATAAAACATCAATTATCATAAAAAATTTCATCAATTATACTAATAAAATTTTGAATTAAACAAACCAATCTAAATTAGCTGAATTGTTACTTCCTGATAAATGATGACTAACATTGTAGTTTCATGCTTCTAATAAAGAAGATGAACTTGCAAAACAATTTCAACAGCATCTTTAATCTAAATGATCATATTTAGAAACGAATGCGTTTCAATAGTTCTTAATTTCAGGTATAACTGTTCTGACAATCAGGCAACACAAATATTATAAATTATAAACCAGCTTTTTTTTGGAATTACTAAAAAACTAAAAGAAAAACGAAGAAAGGAAAGAAAGAAAGAAAGAAAGGAATAAAATTCATTTCCTTAAATTTTTTGCCTTTTTATAGTTTTTAAATTTTGTTACGTAATAAATTTAAATTGAAAAGGGATGTTTATTTAACTTAAATACATTAAAAGATATTCATAGTAAACTGTAGTACTAGAAATCTTTAAAATAAGTGATTAGATCTCACAACTATATTGTAAACCTCATATCTTAAAGTTAAACCTATATACCATTTGAAATTAAACAGAGAACAAAAAGTAATCAAAATTATGATTTATTGACATGTTCTTAAAAGAATAATTATCAATGGACATATGAGAGAAAATAGTCTACCCAAATGTATTAATTAAGGGTCATCAAAGGAACAATAATAGGTACAGTGCTATTCAACGTTATAGAACTTTTAATTAATATTGTTTCTTGCAATGGTAACATAATTTAATTATATTGGTTTCATTGAAAAAATGAGCAAACATGAACAGATTAAAAAGATGTTCACTCACTGCTGAACAGAACGAAATTCATAAACAGAATTCTTGAAGTTAAATTAGCGCTACCATAAAATTCACGACCTTTAAAATAAGAAATCAGAAAGAAAGAAAGAAAGAAAGAAATGAAAATTTCCCTTTTTATAATTTTTGCCACCATAAATTTCCTTATTGACACATGACAGAATTATTGACAGAATTAATTTATCCGGAAGTTTTGTATCTTTATACTACTAATTAATTTATAAAAAAATGCTCTATATTTTTAGTATCCATAAATTCTCTATACACAACTTAATCCAAATCTGACAATCCATAAATAACAGTACCAAACATCATACCAACAGAGACCAACAAACTAGTCCAAGTCAAAACATAATGCCAAATTGGTGCATCATTATATCTAAGGTATAACAAGCAACAAGAACTAATACTTAAAAACATTCCTAAAATTAAAGTTAGGATTAATATACCAACACACAAAGAACTTAAAACAATAACATTTTCATTAAATAGAATACTTGAAAAAATACCTAATGCAATACCATTCATTAAAATAGTTAATAATGCAAACCCTAAATATAATAATGATAAAACAGTATCATATCTATCTCTTTTAATTAAAATTTCATAAGGAATATTTAATTCTTCATCATCATCATTTCTTACTGATCCATAATTATCATTTTTATTTAAATTTGGTAATAGAGAAGTATTTGGAGTTGGTAAATTTGATAATGATTCATAACTTGATATTGAATGATTTGTTGTAAATATTGAATTATGTCTACCATTATTAAATTCATCTTCATATCTTTGTTGAGTATCTTGATTATTTAAAATATAATTGAAAGGAAAAATTTTTGATATTGATTTTCTTAATTTTGTTGAAATATTATAAATTTTATCAATATTTGAATTTGATAAAATAACATCATCTTCATTTAAACCATTTAATAAAGTTGAATCATTAATAAAGAATCCATTATTATCATCTTCAAAATCTGAACCATCATCAAATTCATTCCAATATCTTTGACTTGGTTGTACAACAGGAGCTGGAGGTTGAGATTTTGTTGATGAACGATCTGATAATTTTGATTTTTTTCTAATTGATGAATTAATTGAATTATTTAAAGATTTTTTAATATCAAAATTTTTTTCAAATATAAAATTCCAATCAAATTTTGAATTTGATGTTAAATATTGATAATAATCAAATAAATTAAAATCATCATCAATTTGAAATAATAAATCACTTTTTAATAATTCAATTAATTCAATTGGAAATTGATTAATATTATTACTATTTAAACTAACTTCTAAATAAGCATATGGGAAATTAAGTAAATCATCTTTATTAATTTCTTCATTATTTTCATCATTAATTAAAAATTGTAAATTTGTTGATAATTTAATCCAAGATTTAAAATCATTTTGATTTTCTGTAGGAGTTGTAATTGGAGTTAAAATAAATCTTTCAATATGAGATTTAAGAGTTAATAAAGGTTTATATTTTTTTCTTAATAAATATTCAATTGAAATTTTCTCCAATGATGATAATTTTTGGAATGATAAATCTGAATCAATTTCAACTTCATTTGGGAAATCTTTTAATAATTGAGGTATTAATTTATTATAAATAAAATCATTATTTAAATTAAGAGCTGTTGAAAATTTTCTAATACCACCAACTGGACTATAAAGAATTGAAGAATTTTGAAAAGATAAATCTTTATTAAAAATTGCAAATTCATTATTATGATTCTTTTTATAAATATCTAAATTATTGAATAGGATTGTAAGAGTATTTGAAGTATTTAGTGAATTTGAATTTGTATAATAATCAAATTCATCATTTTTATAAATATCATTAATATCTATAGTATCTTGTGGTAATTGATTAATTGAAGGTTTTGAATTAATAGTTTTTGTATTTAAAGATAATTGAGATTTAAAACTTTTTAAATTTGTTGTTGTTGAATCAATATTTATAAAATTTTGTAATAATTTTAATTTTAATTCAACTAAATTATCATAATGAATTAAAAATTTTAAAGGTTTATTAATACCAAATTTTAATAAATTTAAATCAAAATTTTGAGAATTTGATAATTTAATATTTTTTGATAATGATGGTAATGGATTAATTAAAGATTTTAAAGAATGATAAATCATTGAAATTTCTAAATAAATTGGAATTAAATCAATTTTAATAAAAGATTTTTCATCATCAATTAAATATTTTGAAACTTTAAATTTTAAAGAATTTTCATCATAATCATCATTATTAAGATTATTATATTTAATAAATTTTTTTAATAATTTTCTTAAACCATTTTTTTGAATATTAATAAATTTTGATAAATTTGATAAAATTTTTGATAATTGATTTAATTCTAAATAAATTTCATCTAAATTTGTTGATGATGAAGAAATTGAATTTAAATTGTTGAGGTAATTTTCTAATTCCAAAATTCTTTTATTTAATTCATTAACTTTTGTAAATATAAATAAATTAATATAATCAATTTGTTCAATAAATAAATTATATAAATCATTTAAATCATCATTTGTTATTTGTTTTGAGTTTAAAGTTAATTTTTTAATTTTATTTTTAATTAAATTATAATCAATATTTGAAGTTCTCCATTCAGGAACTGATTTATACTTTATTTGTTCACCAAATTTCATAATTAATTAATGTAATAGATAATGGAGAAAAGAATTGTGGCAAAGTAGAAAAACTTGGGGTGAAAACGGGAAACAACAGTAAAGCAAAAGAACAAAGAAGAACAAGAGTAACAACAAATGAACTAGAATGAAGTATGACAGATGAATAACAGAATGAAGATGCAAAACAAATAAGAAGAAAGAAAGTAAACAAAAATTTTTTTCCCTTTTTATAAAATTAAAGCAGCAAAATAAAAATTTTCTTGTTTTTGTTTTTCTTAATTTTTTTTTTATCAAATTGAATAAATTAATACTTAATGCTTCTGATTATCTTTGATTAGATTTAATTGATAATTGTGGTATTATGGTAAAAATTGAGGGCAGATAACCAATTACAGAATAGATTAATAGTAAAGATATGAAGAATTAAGAGGGAAATTCCAAGTATTTAAATAGTTGTACTAAGCGTTGAATTGACGAGTATTAATTATAAGATGACTCTATAGTAAGTAGTAACAGTAAGTAGATCATATAGAGGAACCCGGCGTAGTAATAGTATTGTAACTCGAGAACAAAGTAAAGCAGGTGGGTCTATTTTATAGGTAGTCAACTTATAATAGGAGCCTTTCCAATAAGTGAAAAATTTAATATAATAATGTCCATTAACTTAAAAACTCGTGTAAATTTCCAAGTAGATTGAGTGTAAATTTGACACATTTTTCATATTGTAATTGAAGAGCAGGTGGTTCACATAGCCTATTACTTCTACTTATACCTTATACCTTATACCATGAACTACTAATGAATGAAGTACCTAATACCCACATTTTCACCTTCAAAGAAAAACATGTTAGGATTAGCATTACTTAATTGAGTATAAGTGCACGTGGGTTTATACTTAATGAGGAAAAGGAGTCATCTTTGTTTTTGTTGGTGTGTCAACAGTTGTAGAGTAGGTAGCGGTAGCCGTAGTGTATGTTAGTGTTAGTGTTAGTGTTAGTGTTAGAAGTTAGAAGCAATAGAGAGTAGTGTAGTAGTAGAAGAGTAGTAGTAAAGTAATAGAGTAGTAATAGTAATAGTAGATAGAAGTAACAAAGTAACACCCTTTAATCTAATCTAATAAAATTTTCGCCTATTTTTCATCTTTGTGGTTTTTTTTTATTTTTATGACGTTTTAGGGCTTTGTGTTTGCCCTAGTAAATCACGTGTTTATCTCTGTCACTTTTAATTTCCGGATACTTTGGTTTTATTAAAAAAATTTCTCTCCTTATTTTTACTTTGCTTCTTTATATTTTTATTCATGTCTTCGTTATTATAGCAATTGATTGATTAATTTGTTTTTATAAATGATAGGTGCTATGGACTTGCCACATTTAACACATTTCAAATAATGATAGATAAAAAAATGTTAGTCATTAGCTATATGTTATAACTTTGAGTTTTTTGATTCAAAAATGTATGAAATTCATCCAACACACATTTAAAAACAATTTTTGTTCATAAAAGACCTAAAGTTAGATGATAAAACACAGTTATTAACTGTACTTTGTATTATAATTTAACATGTTATATAATACTTGTATGTTATTTAATTTTTTGGTCCATGAAATCTTAAAGTTAATGTTTATGATACTGAGAATTAAACAATCATTAAAATATTTTTCTTGATAAAAGAAAATTTCATAAATTAATTGAAATAATTGTTGAAAGAATACTCTTATTTTAATTGTTTATTTAGAATGATTGAATATATCCCTTATTACTGTTTATTCATAAAATGTAGAATATATCTATTATTAATTACTTACTCTGAATTATTGATTAAGTCAATTCGCCCTATAAGTTAACTAAATGTCAGAATTCTACCTGTTTTCAGAATTTTTAGTCGAAGAAAAAAAATTAAAGGTTTTTTTCTAATTATTTAACCATCACTCAAGGGTGAAAGTTGCGAGGTATATGGTCGAAAATGTAATATCTGGACTGTTGGACCACTAATAAGATAATTCCAATCACTCCTTTTTTTTGTACTGAGTAATCTTAAGCTATGCAGAATAAATTTGGAAAGGAAAATCGATATTCGATTCTTAGGTGTCATTAATTTACGTTCCTCTAATGTTTTTCTTAGTTTGTCAATTTGGATGCTGGTATCCAGGGTATATAATTTATCCTTCTTCCAAGATCATTAATATCATTGATCAGATGATTATAATTAATATAATACACTATAATTGAATTGAAATTAATATTTAATTTGTTTAGATTAATTATACTGAAATGAAACAATCATTTAATGTTTTCTTTTTAGATTAAAAGAAAATTTCATAAATAAATAGAAATAATTGTTGAAAGAATACTCTTATTTTAATTGTTTATTGCAGATGATTTAATATATCCCTTATTACTGTTTACTTTTAAAATGTAGAAATTCACTTATATTCAACACCTATTTACCTATAAATTTCCGGATACTTAACCTTGACAGATATCATAAAAAAAAACAAATTCAACGAAACTATTTTATAAACAAATTAAAACTCCTTATAGGATTTAATTTTCTATGTATTCCTACTTTACTATTAATTTTGAAACTTTAGTCAATTCATATTATATGTTAGCATATGCCATATACTAGATCAGATTATACCTTCACTGTTAATTAAAAGAATATGGTATATACGCAGCTGGTTTATCAATTTGTTCATACAGTCTGTTATTTTTTTTGATCTTATAGATATATGTATTCTCATGTGATTAATTAATTAAGATTATACTTATTCATTTATTATTCTGAGAAACACACACACAAAATCATTTACTAGTATCTTCTTTAAATATTAAAAGAAAATTTCATAAATAAGTATAAATAATTGTTGAAAGAATACACTTATTTTAATTATTTATTTAAAAAAATGATTTAATATATCCCTTTTCAATTACAACTTATGTCTATATTAAAATGTAGAATTATATCCAATTTTGCCCTCTAGTCTTTGAATAATAGATCGTAAAAAGTACCATAAAACACCCATAGTAAGGGATCTAGGGCTTTGTATTTGCCCTATTAAATCACGTGGTTTTGTTTAAATCTGTCATTTTTATTTCCGGATAGTTTGGTGTTTAAAAAAAATTTCTCTCCTTCTTTACTTTCTTTAGACTTCTTTAATTTCAATGTTATGCCTTACTATTTTATAGATATATATTGATATCATTGAACTTTTTTACTTTTTTACATATGAATTATGATCAGTGATATTGATGTTACTATACATTCTTTACTTTTAGAAATTGTGATCATAAATGTTTGTTTTGTTTGTTGACTGTTGGTTTTGAATTATGAAGTTTAATATGATATATTCTGGATGATTTTGTTTTGCAGTGAGTACCAATCAAAAGAATTAAATTTATAAACTGAGACCTTTAAGTGAAGACAGTGTTTTTTATGAAATTGAATTTGTTGTCTTTTGAAATGTTAGCAGGTGTTCACCCATTAAAATTTACGTTGGTTTTTCTGATATTATTCTTTCTCTTTATCTATTTTTTCTTGATTATATCAATTAAAATATTGAAATTTTATAATTTAATTAATATTCAATTAATACTGAAAAAGAAAAGACAATCATTAAATATTTTCTTAATTAAAGGAAAATTTTATAAATAAGTATAAATAATTGTTGAAAGTAATACTCTTATTTTAATTATTTATTCCAAATGGTTTAATATATCCCTTTTTAGAACTTATCATTACATTAAAATGTAGAATCTTTATTAATTACTCCCTTTAATTTATTCATCTACTACATTATAAAAGTTAAAAAAAACATGAACATTAATCATTACACACTTTAGCTTTGTAACTAAACATTAATATAAACTTTAAATCATATTCTCTCAATTTTTCCTTTAATATTAATTACTTCTTGTTTAACTAATCCTTATTAATTCTGATTATACTAGCAACATTAACAAATATAATCAATAATCAGTAACACTTATACTTATAAATAATGTATAATTCCAAATAATGCTAAAAGACTGAAATAAACTATCCAATAGGTCTTACTCTTAAACATAAAATAAAGTTGAATTATTGCTTCTAATGATTTTTTATTGATATTCACTGGTAAATTTTCATTTATGGCAAGACTATAATTACCACTTTCTTTATCATTGTTTTCATATTCTGTGACAATGTGTGATAATTGTTGGTTTCTTTTTATAATACAAGAGAAAATAGAAAGATAAATCAATGAGAGTGGACCAACAATAACTAATAAGAAGAAAAAGATAATATCTGAAAAACTTGTATTAGAATCTGTTGATTTAATCATATTTTACTTTAATAGAATTGAAATAATTGTATAATTTAAAAGCAATCAGGAATTGAAATAAGATAAAAGATTTATAAATATATATATAATGATTCTCAAATCTCAGACCTATTGACTCAGCCTAAACAAAGGAATAAATTTAATCGGAAAGTTTAAATATATTTCCCTCAAAATATTCTTGTCTCTATTGTGTCAAATGCACTTTTAGAATTAACAAAATTTTTTACAAAACAACAAATCCAATACTTTCAAGCATGGTTTCAAATGATTAAAATTGAGAATGAGCATGATAAATTAGATTTTGAATCTCTTACACTCCATCAGATGAATAAAAGATTTATAAATATTGTGAATTCTTCAAGAATTAAAATCAGTCTATCCTATATTACTGATTTGGCTGATGAAAAGTTAACAATTGAAAGTTTTAAACATGCAAATAAGAAACTTTATCAAAAACAAGGTCCTATTACTAGAGATTTGAATCCTATCTACTTAGCAACTGAACTAAATAATGATTTAACATGGAGCAAATTATGGCAGAAATTAGAAAAACATCAAAGACAAAAACCAGGTGTTTTGGAATACATTCAACTTTTTCATTTAGGGAGATTTGATCATCATTATGATTTTAAACAACCATTAAATACTGAATATCCTTATAAACATTTGAAAACTTGCTGCTTGTGTGGTGAAAAAGATGAAACATTTCATCACTTATTTTTTGAATGTTTTTATTCCATCAAAATATGGCAATTTTTTCAACAAGAAGATACAAAACCAACAGTAGATGATTTATACTTCCCAACAACCAACAGCTTATTAGAATTAGTCAAGATCAATAGTTATATTGAAGTACTATGGGATATTAGAAAGAAAAGAAGATTTTCCAAATTACCAATATCCAAATTGAATACAGATATTTTAGCAGAACAGCTAGAATATTATATGATTTTAAAAAGACAAGAAGCTAAGTTTTATAAGTACTAAGTTCTGAGATGAACTATACCATCTTTGTGATATTTTATTGATTTTTTGATTAACTTTTAGTTATTAGTTTTATCTAATAATGTTTATTTACATTTCTAACTTCAATTTTTGAAGGTTCAATTATTTTTTTTTTTTTTTTCGAAAAATGGGTAAAATTCTGTATTACACGATTTATAAAATTATATAAAGACAAGTTGCCAACAGATCTAAATGAATAGATCACCAAACTCTTTTATATAGCAAATTTTATATCTGATTGTAATATAAGGGAGCAAAACATTTACGTTAACTGCAATATAATTGTAGCAAGAGACTCAACTTTCAATAGAAGCAATACTCTTAAAATCTCCTTTGTAGTAGTATAGGGGTAGTTTTTGGGATTTAAACCTTGGGTAAATAAATGGTAATTGCATTCACTAATACCTTGAAGCATTATTCAATTTTGGAATTATTGGAGCTGGGAAGAGTGTGCTCATCTGGAGAGATTCCTGGTGATAAATTTTGTAATGACAACAAATTAATGGAATGTAATGAGTATTGTTTTAACATTTGCAACTTTGAACAACTATAATGGAACACAAACCAACCGATGCTCAATATTTGAATATAGATAGGCCTATGGAGAGTAATGACCGTTTAGGAATAATATTGTAGGTACAACTGATTTGATCAAAATTGTTATTTTGGGAAAGCAAAGGGGGCACAACAAATATCATGAATTTTAAAACATAAAAAACCTGAGTCCAACATGAAAATGAGTTTATGAGATAGCTTGAAAGTAGAGCACTATTCTATAGTCATTATTCACGTCTTTCTAAAACCAAAATTGATTTGTATGGGAAAAGTTGTTTTTTGGGATATTTGTTTTTGTTATTTCGTCGACTTTTGAAAACACCTAAAAATGTTTTTAATCGTAACTTCTGTAAAAATTGGAAATTGAAAGATCTGAAAAGATATTCTAGTAATCTGGAGACTCTAGTATAACCTAGTAGGTTTTCACCAACTTTTACACCTTATTGTACCGCTGTGAGTTAAAAGAGTTTTTTTTTTTTGTGAGTTAAAAGAGTTTTTTTATTATTTTTCTTAAGAATTTTTACACGTGAAAATTCTGCGTTTTTTATTTTGTTTTCGAAACCTTAAAATTCAAAAAAACATGTAGAATTCTGTCATATCAACTAATAAACTACTACAAATTTCTATAAGAAAAGGCCAAGGGGCCAAGTTCTTCCCGACTCGAGTTTAATAGTGAGTTAAACTATTAACGGTTCATATTTTAAAATTTAATCATAATCATTAATCATAATTCATAAATAAACTGATATATTTAAAATAAAGAAAAGAAACTGAAATGAAGGATATCTTCCACTGACGTATAGAATTAGAATTATTACAGATTGATACTAGAAATAGATGTATTAATATTTAATTTTTAATAAAATATATAATTGCGTTGACTGAGATCACGAGATCACTGGAGAAATTCAGAAATAGTAGACCTTTTACAGTTCAAGTTACTGGGAAGAGTGATTGCTATCTGAATAAGTAAAACAACGTCTATAGTTATAATAGTAGCTATGATCAAACACAAATAATCATGAACTTCTCAATATTTTAACGTTACTATATACTTCCTCTAACGCAATAGGCATACCAAAATCTTTTTGAAGTTCTTCTTCTTGTCCAACAGATAAATCAGGATTAGCAGCAAAAACAGATATGTAACCATTTGGAACACATTTTAAAATTGTTGGATGTGATCTAATATCGATACCATAATATTCAGTATCAGTTAAATTGTAGAAGAAAATGGTATTATCAGTTGAATTAGCAAATAAGTCATTGAATTCTAAATCGTAAGAACTGTCAGAACTTTTGACACAGGAAATGATTGTTTCAATGAGGGCTGTTGAATCTGCATTAGAAGCAGATGATGTGAAAATAAACAGAGATTGGATAAGAATGAATAAAAAAGCAGTTGACTTCATTTTCTTCTAATAACTAAAAACTATAGTGTTTAGTGGATATACTTTTAAGTTTTTATATGAAAATTAATTTTTTAATTAATTAGGTGAAATGTTCACCCTTTTATATTGAACAGCTTCAAAATATCGTACTGAAACTACTGATATAATTAATATGCATATTTGAATTGTGATCATGTCTCCTGTTTCAACGTTTCAACTTTTCAACTTTCAGGCTTTAGCGGATGATATCTTGATATCTGATATCTTATAAAATTCTAAAATTCTAAAATTCATAGTTTCAATATATCGAGAAAATCGTATGCATTATTAGATTATTAGATTATTAGCAGTACTAGAGACTAGAGATTCGAGACTACTAGTACTACAAAGTTCAAATTAAATTACTAATTACTAGTTAGTAGTTACTATGTTACTAGTTACTAGTTACTACTACTACACTACTACAGACTACTATTAATTATATTAATACTACAAGGAAAGTGGAAACTGGAAACAGTGGAAAGTGGAAACTGGAAAGCGAAAATTGAACTACCGTCTGCGGCCTGCGCCACTGCGCCAGATTGATTAATTAGATAAATTAACAATTAAGCTTTAAGAGAGACTACCTAGTACCTAGTAGTTAAGACTTAAGACTTAAAGACTTAAGACTTAAGATTTTGACAATTAAAATATTAAAATTATAATAAATGATATTTAATACATTAATACTGAAAAAAAAACATTGCAATAGCCAATAATGGAATTAGTACCCATATATATACTCATAGTTCATAATAGTCAGTATGTCAGTATTCAGTCTTCAGTTGACAGTTCCCTACTCTCTACTCTGTACTCTCTACTCTCTAGTCTCTTGCCTAGACTTACTAACAACAAAAATACAATATACAATTTACAATAGGGCGTTTCATTAATCATTCCAACGGGCATTAAGTCCCAACCAACTATAAGTCTGATTTATCGATTTATCTGTCGATTGTCGAATGTCTGAAGTCTGAACAATTGAATTACATGAGGTACATCAATTATCTACAACTCAACTCTCAACTCTCAAGTAATCAATAATTCAACCTTTTATAAACCAATATTTCAATTTTTTAAAAAATCCTTTTATAGCGCCCCTTCGAAAATTACTACAATTTTTAATTTTTCAATTTTTTATAACACTAATTATAAACTAATAAATATCTTTCTACTAAAAAAAAGAACCATGGCTTCTGATTGGTCCTTACCGTGTAGTACTAACATAATTCTAGTAGGGACTAGGGGTGAGGGTCAGGGAAACTCAAAGCCGATCGGTCCGAAATTCTTGAAACGTCACTATTTGTAAAATTGTAACTAGTACCAAGTACCAACTACCAAGTACCAAGAGTCCAAGACTATGGTCCATGACTTCCATTAAGATAAGAGATCAAGATTCAAGAGACAAGAGACAAGAGTACCAAGCACTATTGTAATTGTAGTACTACAAGCACTACTATCAAGAGTACCCTGTACCCTGTACCAAGCACTATTGTAATTGTAGTACAAGCACTATTGTAAAGATATAGAATTAATAGATTATAGATTATAGAGTATAGACATTAGACAATATTTCTGATTAGTGCTGGATGCTGGTAGTTGAATAAATTAGATTATTAGAATAATAGAATAATTTGGTAATTGGTAATTGCGTAATTGCCTTAATTCTTCAATGCAATACAAATACACAATGGTCCAATAGTCCATTCTGGTTTCTGAATTTCCTCATGATCTCAAATAATTCCTATTACTAGCTCTTGTACGGCCAGTAGGATCAGTATAACTAGTCAGACATTCAGTACTACTAACAGTAACTGGTGAGTGGTGATCTACTATAGTAATTAATTATAACATTCGTGGTACAATTACGTACCAACTACATATGTTATACCGACATTATACCTGTAAGCGCCAATCACCATGAACTACCTACTACCAGCTACTACCTACTACCTACTACCTACTGCTCTACTGCTACCCACTACACTCACCATTCATGATCATATTCATTTAAAGGACGTTTAGTGTTTACTAGTACCATGCCGCCGCCGATTTTGTAATTTAAATCTTCGAGTACTATTAACTATTAATCTATTAATCTATTAACTATTGTGATCTATTAATTAATATATAAGTTCACAATTTAATTTCACAACTTCTCAACTTCTCATGGATATAGGATCATATAATCATATCATATATCATGAACATTAAACATTAAATTACATGAAATATCAACAAATCTAGAAATCAATATATATATATACATATAGAATACAAGCTTTAACTGTAAATCAATTCAATTCTTTCACTGCACTACTTTAATTTATGTAAAAAATTAAAATTAAGATCAAAACCACAGCAAATAGCCTAATAACTAATTCATCTAATAATTACTTATAATTAATAATTAATTACTTTCCACAACTTCCAGAAAATAGTAGAAAAGTAGTAGTTACTGACTTACTGTTAGAACGTTAGTACTAGAAGTTTTAACTTTTAACGAGCGCCTCATTTTAATTATTATATTTCATACCTGAGAAGTCAGAAGTGAGAACGTGAGAACTGAGAACTCGAGAATTGGGAATTAAATGAATATTGCTAATTATGGATTAAATTTGAATTTGCAGTTGTAACTTGTAACTTGTGTCTTGTAAGCTTGTAAGTAGTTATTAAATAGGTAAATAGTAAATACGTAGTACTAGCACCTTGCCACCTAAGCGTCTATACGTCTGTACGTCTGTACAGTGTACTCTATACTCACTACTCTGTAGTCTGTAGTACTAATAAGTAATGATCTGCAGTCACAAGTGAAATGTATACTGGTTATTGGTTATAGACTCATAGCTGCATATAATAGTCTTATAACTTATTGTAGTATATAGTATGTAGGTATGTAGTAGTGAGTTAGTACAGTATACTGTTTAGTGTATACTGTATATAGTGTTATAGTAGTAGACTAGAACGTTGATAATTATCGTATTATCATAATATACAGATTTATCGACATCTGTGTGAAATATTATCCTAAAGATTAGTTGAGTTGAGGCTGAATTGTGGAAGACTAAAAGACTACTGAAGTTGCTGTACTTAGTTATACTCTTATACTTTATAGTTAACATTTATACTAGTGATCTAATGTCGATTAATGAATCTCAGAATCAGATCATCAGATCCACCAATCCAATTACATCATTACATCATAATTTATACTCAGGCGCTAACTTGCGAAGTACTAAGACTAAGACACTAAGAGACTAAGACTTTAATCCTTAAATATATTGTTAATTGTTAATTGTTAATTGTTAATTGTTAATTGTTAATTGTTAATTGTTAATTCTAAATCCATGCAGTACTAAATACCAATTAATGGTAATTTAAATTATTAATACTTAATACTACATATAAATTTTCAAATTTTCAAATTTTCTGATTTTAATTTCCTAATTTCCTGAAATTACAGGAGACATGATCACGTTTCATATGCATAATGCATATTGAATATATATATATAGAGTATAGAGTATAGACTACTATAGAGTATAGACGTATCAGTTAATGTTCACTTATGCATTAGTAGTTATTGTGTAGTAGTAAATTATAAATTATAAATTATACAATATTTTGAAGTTCATAATTAACGGCCATATCATTAAATATAAAAAGGTGAATATTTCGCCCTGTAAATTAAAACCAAATCTCATATTAAAAGTATATCCACTGAACACTATAGTTTTTAGTTATTAGAAGAAAATGAAGTCAACTGCTTTTTTATTCATTCTTATCCAATCTCTGTTTATTTTAACATCATCTGCTTCTAATGCAGATTCAACAGCCCTTATTGAAACAGTCATCACATGTGTTAAAAGTTCTAATTGTTCTTATGATATAGAATTTAATAACTTATTTGCTAATTCAACTGATAATACCATTTTCTTCTACAATTTAACTGATACTGAATATTATGGTATCGATATTAGATCACATCCAACAATTTTAAAATGTGTTCCAAATGGTTACATATCTATTTTTGCTGCTAATCCTGATTTATCTGTTGAACAAGAGGAAGAACTTCAAAAAGATTTTGGTATGCCTGTTGCGTTAGATGAAGCTTACAAAAATGGATCAAATGGATCGACTGCTGCCAGAAAGCTATCTAACTCTGCCAAAGCTGTTAACTCTGCTAGATTTTTAAAGAGAACCACAGGCTGGGAGTTTGATGAGGATAGTGACTGTAGTCAGATCTTTGATCCAGAAAATTGTTTGTGTGATACATCAGATACAGATATTGAAGACTATGCTATTGCGCAATTCTTTGGGAGATCAAATTGCGTCTGCGAAGATTTATTTGAAGTGGTGACTGATACCTTACCAAATTGTGTCTTGACTGGTATCACAATAACAGCTAATTCTATTTGGGTTTCTTCTTCTGATATTGATGAACCTACTGACATTGAAAATATTCGTACTAGGGTCACAAGAGATTCAGATTGTTTTGAGACTATCACAATTATTTATTATCCACCTGGTGTTTCAGGATGTACTAATGTTTACATGAATAGCGTTTTTTCAGTTCAATTTTCTGGTGTTAACTACTAGTCAATTATTAATGTTTAATTTGCCATCTTGAGCTATTTAATTTTACTTTTGGTTTAATTAAATTAATTATCTGTCAACTGTGATCTGCAAGCTGACTACTTTTTTCATTTTGATGTTTCTTTTATTTTATCATGAGTTATATGAATAAATAACTTAATTTATTTACTTATTGTTTTATTTGACTTATTGAATATTTACTATATAGTGACAGATATCCTTCATTTCAGTTTCTCAGGATTTCTTTATTTTAAATATATAAGTTTATTTTTGATTATGAATAAAATTTAAACATTAGATATGCTAGTTTCCCTAAAGAACTTTGAAATCTGAGAGATCAAATATGTAGTTTAAACTTGCAGTGATATGAGTTTCTTGATCCGATACCTTTTAAATTTCTGATATTCTTTAATTTAACATTTGGCGTTGATTATTGACATTGACTACATTGATTCTTAAATTCGAAATATTATAAGCCAATGAAATTGTCAGTAATAGATCTCAGATGTAATATTTAAATAATCAAAATTGTAAAAGATAGGTAAATTATTATTAATTGATCAACTCAAAAAGCCTTCTGTAATTATAAAAATAATAAAAGTAAAAAAAGTGAGCTGGTAAAAATGCGCCAATTAAAAAGAGATAAATGTAAATGAATTATTAATTTGATCAATGGTAAAGAACCAGATAATAGCAGTTGATTTATAGAGATGGGTACTAATAGTTTCAAGTATTGAGTTATCAAAAATAACAATTTTCATTCAAATTAAATTAAATAATAAGTTCCTGGTCTTAATATACCTTTCTTGAGTTTCAAATACTGATGAGATTAACTCGAATCAACATGTTTCTGCAAAATGCAAATTGTCACTATTTCCAGCAACGGGCAAATAGATTCAATATAATTAATTAACCTCATCTAAAGTGAAAGAATCTAATTTGTTAAATAAACCGGCAGCTTCGACAAAGTTGTAGATTATTTCAATTTTTTTTTCAAATTTTTTTTCATAATTAAATTTTTCTAATTAATTAACTGATCTTAATTACGTACTAATTACTACTGCATCGAATACTTCTTGTTCTTAGATACAGTTCA
The DNA here is from genome assembly GCA_030563805.1 of Ruyongia namnaoensis. Taxonomy (NCBI): domain Eukaryota; kingdom Fungi; phylum Ascomycota; class Saccharomycetes; order Phaffomycetales; family Wickerhamomycetaceae; genus Ruyongia; species Ruyongia namnaoensis. Next base: position 18,123 of record JAJMKA010000023.1, read on the forward strand.
TCAATCATGAAGACATTATATAAATATAATTTAATGAGAAAAGTTCTTGATTAATATCACCAACTAATAATTCTGACAAATTAAAAGAATATATTCCCTAAAAAGTTCCATTAATAATAATTGATATTTATAGTACGTTAATTAAAAAAACATTTATAAATTAATTAAATTATAATATGTTATATTAATTAATCGAAGATTTAGTTAAAGAAGACGGAGTAACTGATGAATATTCGCCACTATTGAGATGGAATATTGAAAGTACTCTCATTGAAATAAGCGTATTTTATTTTATTGTATTGTGTTTATTGTGAAGATTTAATTAATGGTATTATAAAAATAGTCAATTTTGCTAAAAACTTGTTGAGATGAACTTGAAGAAAATAGCGATATATCCAAACGTCTATTTTTCAATGATTAATTTGACTTGTATGTTGCATAATGAAATTGGTTAAAATTGGTTAAAATTGGTTAAAATTAATGAATTATTCAACAACATCTGAAAGTTCAAAGTAAGAACTATAGATTGTAATCATGTTTCATCATTTGGTAAATTTAATGGTTGATCTATTTGTTGTGTATTGTTTATAATTAATTGGTTGTTGAAGTCATGAACAATTATACCGATTTGGGTATTTATGTTGTTGTCGTTAATATTGCAATCTATCAATACAAAATATACAAATAGATCATATCACCCTTTTATGAAATATCAAGTCATGAATTGTAGAAGTAAAAGGAAGAATATTAACAAGCAAATTCTAATATTAAATCTCATATGAGATGTTTAAAAAGGTTTACTAGTTTACAAAGATATCATTTAAGGTTTCTTTACCTTCATTTATTAATCATAATCTTTATTATACTTAGCTTTTTTTACTAAATTTAATAATCTAATCCAAAATATTTCTTAAAACTTTTTTATTCTTAAGATATAATTCAATTTCATCATTTGATAATTTTGGGAAATCTCTACATTTACCATTATCTTTACTATGATCAATAATTTCTCCTAATTTAACAATATCATTAATGAATTTAATTGTTGGATCTTCATCATTATCATTTGATTTTGCTTTATTAAGCCAATCTTCTTGATCTTTAATATTTGGTAATTGAATCTTTCCTGATAAATATCTTGAAATTAGAATAGATTGATATTCATAAACTTTAAATCCAAAACTATCAAATTTAGTATTTGAAATAAATGAAATTGTTGGTTCATTAATATAAAAAGTTTGTTGATAAACATTTGATAAATAAGATGATGAACCATTCTTGGTTAATTGATCTGGTAATATTTCTTTTAAAAATGGATAATAAATTTGAGAACCTGTTGTAAATAATACACAATCTGGATCTAATAATTTAGAATCATCTTCAAATAAAACTTCAAAAGATTCTTTGTCATCTGTTGTAACAAGTTTAAATTCTTTAATCTTTGAAATTTTTGAATTCTCATTCAAAGAATTTAATTGTAAATAAAGTTTAATTTGATCAATAGTTTTGGAATTTGAATTTAAATCTTGATTATTATCTTGTGACCAATAAAGTTTTTTAACTAATGGTTGCAATTCACTAACCAAATCAATTGATGAATCTTTTGAACCAACAATAACAACAACTTTATTTTTAAATTTATCTTCTAAAGCAGGAATAGGATTATATTTTGAATGAAGAAGTAATCTATTTGGAAATTTCTCAAGAAATTTGTCATCTAAACCATTAATAGGAGTATAAGATGAATATTTTGATCCATTTGTACCATCATTTAGACTATTGAAATTTATAGGAAATTGTGGAATTTTATGAATACCAGTAGTTACAACAATTGCATCAAATCTTTGGAAACCAACTTCAATTTGATCATTCTCATCAATTGCATGTTTTGTCCACATTATTTTATATCTATTATGAATACAATTATTATTATTATCTTCATTAACACGTTTACTTCTTTGAATATTTGAAACACTTGTATTTAATCTTAATTCAACATTTGGTAAATCTTTATATTGATTAATAAAATTTTGAATATATGATTCAATATCTTTATTTGATCTATATGATGAATCTTTATCATTGGTTTCAGGTATTGAATTTGATGATACACTAAACTTATTAATACTTGAACTATATTCCAATACTTCTTTAAGTACTTTTAAATCAGGATTAATAACTAATTCAGATTCACCATGTTCAAATTGGTCAACTATTGAACCTTTATAATCATTGAAAGTATTCCAACTTCCACCAAATGAAGTTTTGCTTTCAAATAAAACAATTTTTTCAAATTTGTCTTCTTTTATTAATGAATCTAATACAATTGCACCAGCTGGACCACCACCAATGATGGCAACAGTTCTAATATGAGAGTTTTGTGTAGTTTTTGTTGTCATAATTTTCTTCTGCTTGTTTGGTTGACAGTTCACTATCTGTTTACTTGATATATGGTAGATACTAGAAACTGCTAGAAAGTATAAAAAAGGGTGAATACTGAATAGTATTGCATGTTACATTTTTTTTAGTAAATTAAATGTTCGGATGTTGTTAGGAGGATGCTTATTGACACGTAATGGCAGAATACATCGTCTACAATCGACATATATTGGACAACTGTCCTATTACTCATCCTCTAACCTTTATATAGAATACACATCAGTACAGGTATTCACCAGCACTACATCTCTACACCACAGTAGACCGTAGGCTTAACAAATTGTTCTCTTTCTGAATTATGTAAATGTTGCTAACCTTGTGTATCTTAGATGGTGGTTTGACAGTTGAGGATATAGTATAACAAGCCCTTCTAATTCTATTATTCTATTTTTCTGTTTTAAAAGTCATCCAAATTTATTGTAAAAACTTTGCTAAGAAGTGTGCTCGTTTTGTGAAACTATCAATAACAGTTAAAATAGGTGAATCTATATCTGTCAGTAAATTATGATAAGATTATAACCAATAAGTTTTAACTTTTGTTATTTCTACTATACCATCACTAGTATGCCATTATATACTAGAATTTTTAATTAAATTTAATACTATAGTGACAAAGTGTCAAGTGATGTGTGATTAATGATTATCATTAGAAAAAATCTCTTTATAATTAAAGAAATTCATATAAATAAGATAAATAATTGTTGAAAGAATACATTTATTTCTTATTTATTTTAAATGATTTAATATATCCCTTTTTTTACAATGCTCATTATAAAGTGTAGAATTATTTATTTATTTTACATTTATAGCAAACACAATATAGTAATCAATTATATAAACTTATCAATAACCTCTTATATTTTCATCTTCAATAACTAATTCATCTAATCCTTCATTTGAACTCTCAAAAAAATTAACTGCCATTGGTTCTAATCCATAATGATTTGCCCAATCTTCAACTCCATGATTTGAATCAATATTTGAACCCCATCTATCTCTAAATCTTAATCTTTCAAATGGAATTTTACCATAAGGTTGTAATAAAAGAATGAAAATATATTTATTTTGATTTGTTCCTAATGCAGGTCTTGGTCCAACATATTTCATTAATTCTTCACCATTATAATTAAGATTAAATTCAACTTTAAAAATACCTCTCTCTTTATTAATCAATTTAACATCTTTCTTTGGATTAATATTAATATTTATCCAAATACCATGACATTTTTGTCCTAAATCTGAATCTAAATAAGTCATTGCAATTGTAAAATAACTCTTTAAAAACATTTTATCTAATCTGAAAAAACTTCTTAATTCAAATTTCTCAGGAATATAAACACTCTCTAATGGTGATATATAATTACCCATCTCAACATTAGTCCAACTCTCTGGTGTTGAAACTGTATGATATTCAATAATAAAATCTCCTAATGGTTTAAATCTATAATCTAAAAATTCAGGGAAAATCTCATTTTCTTCAAGAATAGTTCCAAGTTTATATGAATATGGTTTAAATTCTGGTAGAATGTTGAAACTTAGAACAACTAATGGAAGGTAAACTACTACTAATAACAGACCAATCATTCTTAAACTCTTTGAAGACTGTTGTTGTTGTTAAAAAAGTTTTGGTGGCAAAAAAAACTTCTTACCGCTGAACTTTTTTTTTATGTAAACAAATGAAAATGAAAGTAGATACAATAGTTATAAAAGATACAATAAAGAATAAATCAAAATCTATGTTGTTATTAAATACAGAAAATAAATAAATAATTGAAAGAGTTCAATGTGAAGCTCCTAAAAATATAGTAGCTGATAAACAAATAATCATAACCAAAAAACCCCATATTGATAGTAATAAAGAACCGTATCTTAATATTCTAAATTTTTCTGGCATATCAACATATTCACCTGTTAAACTATCATAATATTCTGATCCAATCAATATATATCCAAATATACCTGGTAAGATAAATGAAATTGAAGTGGAACCAGTAGAACCAACAAATGCTAAAACATGAGCTAATGATGTAACACTAATAGCTATTAAATAACTGAAAATTAAAATCAAACTCGTTATATAGATAAATCTTTTACCTTTTAACACTGGTGCTACTGTATTCAGTTGTCCTTCTTCTAATTGTTCATCTGATAAATCTAACAGACTTGAATTTTCATCACTTGATCTTCTAACAGGTAAATTATTTTGATTTTGATTTTGATTAATTGTTGAATTAAATAACATTCTTTGACGTTCAGGATCAGTTGTAATATTACTTGTATTATTTGTTAAGACTGATGATGCCATTGATGGTCTCTTTGATCTATTCTTTATTAATTCATCTTGTCTCTTTTGAATATCTTCATAATGTTTAATATAATGAAAAATATGATTAATTGAAGCTCTTGCAGGATGACATTGTAAAGGATATGATAACATCACCAATATAACAATAGCAATTCTACCAATAGTTGATGAAATTGAATGTGAATAACCAACAATTACATTTGGTAATACATTATCACCAAATGATAAATAACCTGTTAATCCAACTATTGAATAAAGTGTCATTGCAATACCAATTGAAATTAAAATAACTCTATTTATTGATCTCCCAGATTTATTCTCTAATTCATTAACTAATGAAAACATATTTTGATGACATGTATAAGCAAATACAAAAATTGGGAAACTTGCAAATATTGATGATACTGAATATGGTTTTAAAATTCTAACTAAACCTTTATCTTCAATATCATTTTTTAAAAAATGCCAAATAATTAATATCACTAAATAAACAACTGATGATAATGCAATCATTGATGCATATTTTAATGAATCTAATTTTTTTAAAAATGATAATGGTACAACAATAAATATCATAAATATACTAATCCAAAAATTTCTATCAATTAATATTAAATATTTATCTAAAAATTCTTCATTGATCAACGATTGTGTAATCTTTGGCATTAAATCACCAATAACTACAAGATATGAAACTCCAACTCCAAAACATTTAATTGCTATAGCTAAATCAAAGAAAACACTCAGTTGTGGATATGTAATTTGTGATAATGCAAAAAATGATGAATCAACTCCATTTGGAACATATTTTGTACATTTTCCTTGTAAATATAAACCAAATGATGAAGTTAATGCTGATAATACTATAACAAATATACCTAAGATTATACCATCAGATTTTATAGCATATGGCATTGCTAACATTCCTGCCCCTAATATAGTATTTAGCAAGTTAATACAAGCTGATCTAACAGTTGCTGTTCCTGCCATTCTTTTATTTGTTTATGATATTTATGAAATTCTTTTAAAAATACAGAAGAGAAATAGTAAAACTTGATAAGATATCTTAATTTAAAGCAATTATTTGTTGATTAATATGCTTTTAAATAATAGAGGCTCACGACGATTAAATTTAATTAAATTTCGTTATCAAAATGTTAGTGCTGAAAATTACGCGGAGCCACATATTTAAAAACTAAGCATAGCGTAATTCTCAGCACTAAATAAACAAATAATTTATTTACTTTTCATTTTACTCTTTATATCAATACAAGTTTAAAATCAGCATAAGAAACCAGAGACTAATACATAGGCTCAGTTCAAATGGCCAGTAATAACAATGGTAGTAATTATAAGCCTATGAATTTTGTGAAGTTTGTCAGCGGTGGATCATCCAACAATGATAACAAAAGAGATGATCTTGATAATAAAAACAATCAAAATAACAATAAAAAGACATTTAATATACTGACAGGGTTTAAAAAGGCTAGTAATGATAATGAAAATGATGATTCAAATAGGTTTCGTAGACCTATTATTGGATTTAAACCAAGTTCTGATGCAAAATTGAATTCAAACTCTGGAAACACAGACAATGAAGATGATGAAGATGATGAAGATGAATATAAACCATCATTTGGAATGTCATCATTTAGACAACCAATATCATTCTCAAAACCAAGTATAGATAAAGATGAAATACCTGATGATTTTATAGATGAAGATCCTGATAAACCAAAACCTGTTTTAACATATGCAGAAGTTCAACAAATAACAAATTCTGCAACACAATTACAAAATCAAAAACATAATGCATCAAGTGGGAAAAAATATGGTATTGGTGCAATGCTTTTGAAGAAAATGGGGTATGTTGAAGGTCAAGGTTTAGGTAAAGAAGGTCAAGGTATAGTTGAACCTATACAACAAGATACAAGAAGAAGTATTGGTAATAATGAAGAATCAACAAAAACTAAATCAAAGAAGAGAAAGAGAAGAAGTAAAAAAGTTAGTACTGAATCTGATTGGAGTGATTCAAGTAGTTTTGATGAAGAAATGGAAGATTATTATGATGATGAATTACCTAAAAAATCACTCTTTCAAATTATTAATGAAATTGAATCTTTAGGTGTAAAAGTACCTGATTCTATAAAAGAATTTAGTAATAAATATGAACAAACTGCAAATAATGAAGATAAAGATAATGAATTAGATGAACTAACTATAAAGATGAATGATTATAGTAATCAATTAACTGAAATTGTTTCATCTTTAAGATTAATTGAAATTGAAAAGAATTCAAATTTACAAAAATTAACAGAACATCAAAAGAGATTAGATAGTTATTCATTATTATCAAATGTTTTAGACTCAATAACTAATATTAATGAAAATGAACAATTTACTTCAATAGATTCAAAATTATCAGAAATAATTGATGTCTTGACTCCAATTAAAAATATTGATTTTGAATCAAGTATACCAGAATTTGAAGCTGAAAAAACTTTAATTGCTTCAATTTCACCAATTGTTATTAATTATTTTGAATTATGGGATCCATTAGATTTCTCTGATACAAATTCTGTTGAAAAATTAATTCAATTAAGAAATTCAATTCCTACACAATTTCAAAGAATTTTAAATGATGATCCAAATAATAATAAATTATATTCAGCTTATGATAACTATGGATATTTTGATACTTTAATATATTCACAATGGTTTCAAAAAATGTCAAATTTTCTTAAAGATTGGAATATTACAAAACCAAATGTTATAATAACCATTTTTCTTGATTGGATGGATCTTATGAATGACGATTTAATGAATGGATTTGTTACAAAAATAGTTGTTCCTAAAATAATTGATGCAATTCAAGATTGGAATTTAGATACAGATAATCTAAATGAAGATGATGATCTACCATATGTTTGGATATTTGAATATTTACCATATTTAACATCATCTACAAAAGAAGATATAATTAAAGAATTTGTTAGTAAATATTCTTCATGGTTTGATTCTTGGAATCCATCATTAGACAAAGAAGAATCAATTAATATTAAAGGTTTAGAATCAGTTCATGAATTAATCGGTGATGAGTTATATACTAAGATGATACATGAAAGGTTGGTACCTAAATTAGTTAAAGCTGCTTTTAATTTTAATTATTCTTTGAATTCAACAGTTTTAAAAGATAAATCTATTATTCTTGTTAACATTTTGAATTATTGGAAGGATAAAATTGATAATGATTACATTATTTGTATTTTCACTTATATTATTTTTAATAAATTAAAATATTCATTATATGATTCATTAAAAAGAGATTTTGAATATAGAAAATCTGATATTATAGCAAATAATTTTAAAATTTGGATTGATTCAATTTTGAATTTTGTTAATGAAGAAAATGAATTAAATCATTTTTCAATTTTAAAAGAATTATTAATAAACTGTGCTGATTTAATTAATGAATTTATAGACCATAAAGGGAAATTAAATCCTCAAAATGATTATTTTTTAAGGTTAACTGATGAAGAAATTACAAGACATATTTTGAATAAATCTAAATCAAATCAATTCAATACATCAACAAATAGCAATAATACTTCAGAGTCATCAAATATTCCAACTTATAAACTTCAAGCAACTTTTAAAGAAGTTGTTGAAGATTATGCTAATAATAATGATTTGTTTATTTTAGGGCAAAAGAGTGATTTATCAACAGGACGTGCATTATTCAAGATAAGTAAAGATGTTAATGGTAAAAATGGCATAACTGCATATATAGAAGAAGATGTTTTATTTATTAAGTTTGGAAATGATTTTGAACCTATTTCATTGGATAATTTGAAAAATTATATTATGAACAATGTATAAAGATTAAAATAAAGTTATAATGAATGTTACGATAATTAATTTAATTAAATCTACTTTCAAACAATATGTAGTCAATATTTGTTATTTTGATATATATTTATTTTGACTTATAATCTTTTTTTATAAGAGTTTTATTCTTTATAGTATGTACATGATATGATAAATCTCTATATATATTACACCATAATTTTTCATTAACATTAACAACATCCTTTTTAATAAATTTAATTTTCTAGTTTTTTGATTCTTCAGTCTTGACTGGTTCAGCAGCCTTGATTGGTTCAGCTTGGACTGGTTCAGCAACTTTGACTGGTTCAGCTTGGACTGGTTCAATAACTGCAACAACTTCTTCAACGACTGGTACAACAGCTTCATTTTCACTTACAACAACAACTGGAACTTCTTCAACAATGACAACTGGGACTTCATCAACGAAAACTGATGGTTGTTCTTCAATAACGACTAATTCTTCAACTTTTGGAGTACCATCTAATTGAACTGGGTTTTCTGGGACTGCATTAACAGCTTCTTGTGATGGTTGTTCTTGAACTGGAGAATTTTCTTCATCTCTAATTTCTTCATTATAAACTTCTGGGTATTTTCTGAAACAGTTTTGCATGTTTTTGAATTTTTCAATACAATCAACACCTTTTGGTTCAGCTTCTGAATAAACAAAACAACTAAAAGCTTCTTTAAATTCTTCACCACATGGACCATGGGCCATACCACCTAAACAAGGACAATCCCAATTGATTTCACCAGTGTCTGGGTTGTAAGCAGCAGCTTGTTGTGGAACTTCTTTACCTTCAGCATCAGTGGCAGCTTCAGTTTCACCTTCTGGTTTAGCAGGTGTTTCTGATGATTTTTCTTCTTTAGTAGTAGATTTTTTTGATTCATCTGTTATTGTGCTTGTTGTTGGTTTTGGTTCTTCAATTTTCTTTTCAGCTTTTGGTTTAGCATCTAAAGCTAATGGAGTAGATAAAGAATAACTGGCAACACCCAAAGCTAAGATAGATGAAGCAACAATGTATTTCATATTACTCTTTGAAGTGAATTGAGTCTTAGTGGCAAAAGATCTCTTTGATTGTGATTGAAGACATGCTTTTGAGGCATTGAATGTGGATGATTTAAGAATGGATCTGTACATTTCTATAGCTTCTCTAAATTAAAGGACAGATAAGGTAAATATTGGAAAATAAATAGAACGATGAGGAAATAAATAAGAAAGTAATAATAAAGATTAAAAACTATTAAAATGAAATAAATTGATTACTAAATTTTTGAAGATGACAAATTTTTTTTCTCGAGAAGATGGTTCCGAATTTGGAAATAAGTGCTTAAAAGTGGAAACATCTGTACACCATTGGTATCTAAAATAGTAAATGTGTATTTTATGGCATATTTTTGTTAATAAACATAGTAATTAAATTAGATTTATGTATAGTAAATATCTGCAGTTATCCATATTAATCCCTTTATCACACTTTAATCCAAAAACAATCAATTTTTATCACTTTTTCTGTTCAAAATCCAATTCAAAAAATCAAGAAAAAAAATTGAGAATTCAAAATCAACAAAAAAGATAAAAAACATTGCCATCAAAACAAAATCAACAAACAACAACAAACAAACAACAACAACTAAATCACAATGAAGATCTATTACATCGGTATATTGAAGAACACTGAAGGTGCCAAAGCCGTCGAACTTGCATCTGCCAAAGACTTGTCTGAATTCAGTTTCTTTGAAAGAACAAGTGTTGGTCAATTTATGAGTTTCTTTAGTGAAACCATTGCTCAAAGAACTGATGCTGGTAAAAGACAAAGTGTTGAAGAAGGTAAATACATTGGTCATGCCTACTCCAGAAGTGAAGGTGTTTGTGGTATCTTAATCACTGATAAAGATTATCCTGTTAGACCAGCTTATACATTATTAAATAAGATTTTAGATGAATATATTACTACTCATCCTCCAATTGAATGGAAAAATGTTACTGAAACTAATCCAAAATTAGATTTACCAGAATTACAAACTTATATAAAGAAATATCAAGATCCATCTCAAGCTGATTCTATAATGAAAGTTCAACAAGAATTAGATGAAACTAAAGTTGTTTTACATAAAACTATAGAAGGTGTTTTAGAAAGAGGTGAAAAATTAGATAGTTTAGTTGATAAGAGTGAAGCTTTATCAAACAGTTCAAAAATGTTTTATAAACAAGCAAAGAAAACTAACTCATGTTGTATCATTATGTGAAGAAACATCAAATAAGCATTCATTTCATTTATACAGTTTAACAGTTTTTCTTTTTAATTCTATTTAAATCCTTATCCCTATCATTGATAAACAAAAAAAAAAGACATCATATGTGCATGTGTGTGTTTTTTCTTCTTCCTTTCATTTAATTCTCATACTAGTTCCTTTTATTGATTTCCTGATTTCTCTTTTAATTTAATTGTCATAGTTAATTAATTAATATTATTTTATTCATATTATTTGACCGTAGATTACAATCATTAAAATTTATATTAATTATATTGATAGAAAGATACAAAACTAACTGATTCATAACAATAATAAGTAATAATAAGCAACATTTATTCAATCCTCTTCTGGTATAGACAGTAACACCTTATCTTTAATTCTATTCAAGTTACCAATATCATCTAATCTCCAATGTGCTGAACCAAACGTTACATGCCCAAAATCTATAAAACAAATCTCATTTTGATCATTAACACAAATATTTCGTTGACGTATGTCATTATGGAATATCTTTAATTCTTGATTCAAAATATTGAGTTGATCAAATCCAGATTGAAATTCTGATTCTGTTTTTGGTTTTCTTGAAATAAAATCTAAACTCTCCATTATCAAACAACGACCACAAATATCAATAGGTTTATTAACTCCATTTCTGAATGGTAACAGTAATCTCCCTTGAATAAAGATGGTCTCGATTGACTTAGGAATATTGATTTTTCTTTTACTTGAGGAAGTTGAACCTGATGATGGAGTAATATTGGTTTCATCTGGTTTTGATATGGAAGTATTATAATCATTTATATCTTTGTAACTTTTTATTTCCCTTTCTAATTCTAAATAGATCACTGATATAACATAGTCTTGTTCATCTCTATAACCAGGGTCTTTATCAAAATCATCATCATAATCATTGTATCTATCCCAAGCATAATAAAAATAACTTGAAGCTATAGCTGAATCATAAATCTTCAGAACTAATTTATCACCTGATAAATTTTCAATTAATTGCTTTTCTTCATCAGAAGTACAAAATGTTTCAATAAATGTACTTTTAGGAATCCTTATCACCAATTTGTTATTAAAAGTAAAAATATCAAAATCAGTACCTCCTGTTAATTGAGTGTTTGCTCTTAAACATATCATTTTATCTTTGTTCAACTTTAAATATTCTAATGAATTTTCTAATTCTATTTGATAGATATTGTCTTTACAATATTCTAGATATTGAGATAATGCACCACCAATAGAATTTGTTATAAAGTTATAACCATTGACATTAGATTGAACTTGATTATCAGTGTCAATATCATTCTCTGCTTCATCTTTATTATCATGTTCAGTACTTCCACCTTCATTATCATGACCAATATCACTGTTATCATCACTACTATCCTCACTTGTTACATCAAGATCAGAACCTTCTGATATAATCAAACCTAGAAGTAACTGTGTACTCATTAACCCATCCTTCATGGAAAGGTCAGTAACAATAACATCTATAGCTTTACCATCTATTATTAAAACATTTTCATTATCAGTAGAATTATCTGTTATTTCTTCTATTTTTCGTTTCTTAATATTGTCATCTGTTGTCTTGTTGGAAATATTAAAATGTTTCATGTTAGTTTCTGTTGGAGATTCATTGAATTTGAAATAAATTGTATTAATACAATCTGACCAGATGTAATGTTTTATCTTTTTTAATATCATATATCCTAGAATCTTCCTCATACATTTCCCAAAAAATTTGGCATTTTCATAAGAATTCATTCTTAATCTAAACGCTTTTAATATTGACATATAATTTAACTCAATTGGACATATTAATTCCTGAGCGATTATGTCAGTGCTTAAACATTTTGCAAGACTAAAGTTGATTTCAACTCTATTAGTGGTTATTTCTTGTAAATGAAGCTCAGGTACTACTGTTTCTCTGATTCGAAAATCACGAGTACCAATCTTGCTATTCTTACCAAGCAAAACATAACCAATATATTCCATCAATGGCTTAATAATTAAAGTTTCCAGAGTTCTGCTAAGATGATATTCTTTAATTTTAGGTGATTGCAAGTGTGGTTTAATATACAATAATGAGTTGAAACAGTCTCTTAACCTGGAAAATGACTCCAAACTCCATATTAAATGATAATACATCTTTGAACAAGTATTATTTTCTATAACAAAATCAAAATTATGGGCTAATTCTTCAATTTGTGATGTATGCTTTGCTGTTAGCTTATTGAATAATTCTGTGATATTGTTGTTTATAGCTGTTATTGGGATATCATTACAATTGTCATCTATTGTTAAATTTTTGAATTTATCGCTGATCTGGTTTCTATATTCAGCAGAGTTAATAGTTTGGCGATCCAAAACTCCTATATCTCTTATATCACAAGTTTGATTTGTTTGACCGTTTCTTATTAATGGAAATGAAGGCATAATAAAATATATCTTATAGATGTTTTTCAAAGATTCAACCCCCAAAACATCAACAACCTCCTGGTTATAGTTACCACTCATTACACCCATGTATATAACCCTTTGGAATACCTCTAGTAAAAGCTCCTGTGATATCTCCCTTTCTGCAATACCAGTATTTTCAAAAAGAGATTGGTAATTCATTTGGTCAAAGTTGGTGCTTTCCAATAATCGTCTAATGTTTGCTGCTATGATCAAGCACTGTTCATGACTTAAGATCATCGTTATTCGTTGTAGATTTGTAGAGATATTAAGAAGCAAAGAAAGCAACAAACAAAAAAAAAATTATAGGGAGAATTTCACGTGTCAATAATTTCTAAATGACAGATAAGATATTCCTTTTAAATTCATAGATCAATATATAAAAAGAGAAGAGTAAAAATAAAGGGGTACTACTGTTCATTGGAAATTCTTTAAACATTATCATTATGATTATTTATTACAGTTATTGGTTTAAATCAAAATTATATTTATATATGTAATTTTTCTTTTAATGCCTTTTCAATATCAGCAACAGCATTACTAACACCTTCAACTTTATCACCCATACCTTGGACAACATTACCTTTACCACCGGCTTTACCACCAATGTGTGTACTGGCTTGACCAGCTAATTCTGAAGCATTAACACCTTTTTCAATAGCGTCATTGGAAACATAACAACCATGGGCAACTTTATCATCTTTACCAGAGAATAAGTAAACTGATTTTTCTGGTAATTTTGATTTAATATAATTAATAGCTTCAGTAATAGCTTTAGCATTTGATGAAATATCAATATGTTTAACAAGGAATTTAGAAGCTTCATTTTCAGCAAAATATTCTTTAACGGTATCAACAGCTTTTTTACCTTCAACTTTTTGACGAGCTTTAGTTTCATCTTTAATTGATTTATCCAGAACATTAAATTTACCTTTTAATTCATTCTTTGTTAAAACGGAAATTGATAATTGACCTAATTTAACACCTAATTCTTTAGCTTTCTTTTCTTTTAATGGACCGAATTCTAAATTAACAACATTTTGTAATTCATGTTCATATTCTTGAGCAACTCTTTGAACTTCATGAGCTTCAGTACCAGTAACAACAACAATACGTCTAATACCTTTAGCAATACCTGATTCTTCAATAACGACAAAGTCTTTAATATCACTAGTCTTAGCAACATGAGTACCACCACAGAATTCAATTGAAACTTCATGCCATTTTGGATTTTCTGGTGTAGCTAATAATTCTTCAACTGGTTGACCAATAGAGACAACTCTAACTGGATCTGGATATGTTTCACCAAAAACAGCTCTAACAGCAAAGATTGATTGAGCATCTTTTAATGGAACTTCTTTTGAATAAACAACTAAAGCCTTTTTAATTTCATCATTAGCAATTTTTTCAATTTTAGCAATTTCTTCTAATGTAACACCTTGTTTATGAGAGAAATCAAATCTTAATTTTTCTGGTGCAACTAAAGAACCTCTTTGATGAACTTCATCACCTAAAACATCTCTTAAAGCTAAGTTTAAGATATGAGTACCAGTATGGTTATTTCTAATTGGCCAACGACGTAATTCATCATATGAAGCAATAACATCTGAGTTAACTGACAGTTCACCTTCAGCTAATCTACCAGTATGGAAGACATAACCAGCGTATTGTTGAGTGTTTTCAACGTTAAATTCTGATGAACCATCAATGACAATTTTACCAGTATCATATTCTTGACCACCTTGTTCAGCATAGAATGGAGTTGAATCTAAAATAACACCATATTGTTTTGTTAAATCATCAATTTTTTCAACAAAATCTTTACCATCATAAATAGCTAAGATTTTAGCATTAACATTTTCAAAACCATATTTTGGAGTATCATTAGTCTTTGGAACTGCTAATTCATTTAATCTACCTAAAGCATGAACATCTAATTTTAAAATTTCAACACCTTTTGATTTACCACCAGCTTTTGAAGCTTCATAACTTTCAATTCTAGCTTTTTCAAAACCTTCTTGATCAATTTTTAAACCAGCTTCTTCAGCCATTAAATTAGTTAAATCAACTGGGAAACCATAGGTATCATATAATCTCCAAACATCTTTACCATTTAAGATTTTAGAACCAGCTAAAGCAGCACTAGCGTATTGTTCAAATAATTTTTCACCACGATCTAAAGTTCTTGAGAATGAAGCTTCTTCTTCATCTAAAATTTCAAAAGTTGAATCAGTATTTTTAGCAACTTCTGGGAAAATATCTTTAACTTGTTCAATTAAAGTTGGAGCTAATTGTGAAAAGAAATTACCAATTGGATAATTAAAATATTTACGAGCATAACGAGCACCTCTTCTTAAAATACGTCTTAAAACATAACCTCTACCTTCATTATTTGGAACACCACCATCAGCAATGGCAAAAGTTAAAGTACGAACATGATCAGCTAAGACCCTATAAGCGGTATCAATACCATCTTTATCTTCATCACCAAATTTACCAGTATAATCTCTTGCACCAGTAATTTCTTGAATTCTTTTGAATAAAGGTTGGAAAACATCAGTATCATAATTTGAAGAAGTATCTTGTAAAATTGAAACTAATCTTTCAAACCCCATACCAGTATCAATATGTTTAGCAGGTAAAGGTCTTAAAGATTTATCAGCTTCTCTATTAAATTGCATAAAAACGTTATTCCAGATTTCAATAACATTTGGATCATCATCATTAACTAAATGAGCACAGTTTCTACCACCGATTCTATCATAATGAACTTCAGAACATGGACCACAAGGACCTTGATCACCCATTTCCCAGAAGTTATCTTTAGCATTACCTGGTAAGATATGACTTGGATCAACACCAACTGATAACCAAAGTTCTTTAGCTTCAAGATCTGGTTCTAAACCTGCAGCTTCATCACCTTCAAAATAAGTAACGTATAATCTATCTGGAGATAAACCATAAACTTTAGTTAATAATTCCCATGAATATTCAATTGCTTCTTTTTTAAAATAATCACCAAATGACCAATTACCTAACATTTCAAAAAATGTATGATGATAAGAATCTCTACCAACATCTTCTAAATCATTATGTTTACCACCAGCTCTAATACATTTTTGTGAGTTGACAGCTCTTTTCAAGTTATATAAATCTGAAGATGGATCAACAGTACCTAAAAAGATTGGTTTATATTGATTCATACCAGCATTAGCGAATAATAAAGTTGGGTCATCGAATGGAATAACTGATGATGATGGAACAAATGTATGTCCACGTTCTTTAAAGTAATCTAAAAAGGTATTACGAACCTAGAAGTATAGTTAGTATTTCAATTTCTTATTCTAAAGGGAGTATTGAAGTAAAAATTTGAGGATTTTGTTATAAGATAGACGTGTTTTAATTTTGCCATCAACACTTAAAACAAAGATATCTTATAGATCCAGGGTTTAACGATACCAATGAGTGCATACCTTTTGGGCGGTCCATTCAGTAGGAGCAGTAGACATGTTTCTATGAAAGGATTTGACTATCTGAATGTAATTTGTTCTCTTTAAAAGAAAAGAAAATGACATAAAGATTTCTAAACTATCTTTTTATTTTAAATTTTGAATTTGGCCATTTTTTTTTTTTTTTGGTGATAATTTTTTGGTGATTTTTTTTTTTCTGAGAACAATTTTTTAGTTCTGGGCTGACCGTTCTGAGAATTTCGCACCTTCTAGAAAAATTTAGACAGAATTTGGTGGTAGATTACGGTCTAATGGAAGTCTCTCTGCGTAATTCTGGGTCCTAAGAACTCCATACTTTAACTACTACTTAATAATGAACAAACAGAGTATAGTCAACTGTATAATGAATATGAACATAGATATCTGTGATATAAAACAA
The DNA here is from genome assembly GCA_030563805.1 of Ruyongia namnaoensis. Taxonomy (NCBI): domain Eukaryota; kingdom Fungi; phylum Ascomycota; class Saccharomycetes; order Phaffomycetales; family Wickerhamomycetaceae; genus Ruyongia; species Ruyongia namnaoensis. Next base: position 35,362 of record JAJMKA010000023.1, read on the forward strand.
CAATAACGACAAAAAGCAACAAATAATAATAATAATTTAATAATAATAATAAAAAATATAGATCAAATGATAAAAAGACATAAAAACCAAACATAAATATAAAATTTGTATAATAATAATAGTATAACCCACCTTTAATTGTAATGAAATGTGTTTAAGTATAATTGAAAACTTAAATTAAATGCAATTGATAAAAAATGAAATGTCTTTAGTCTCTTTATTGTTTTGCTTCAACAAACATAAAATAAAGATCACCAAAATCATCTAAAAATTTCCCACTTCTTAAATCAAGATTATATTGAATTCTAACATCTCTCAACATTTGTAAATAATTTTCATCAATATCAATAAAATTTGTTTCAGTCATTAATCTAACTAAAATCATTTCAAAAAAGCTACCCATAAATTCTGTTAAATTACCCAATTGATCTGGTAATCCCTTTTTTAAAGTAACCATTGAATATTTAACTTGTTTAAATCCAACTTCTTTTAATCTCCTCATTATTCTTTTACATGGAAATGGATCCATATTTTTAGCTTTAAATAATTCATTAATTTTATTAATAAAATTTTGATAAAATTCATTTTTACAATTTAAAATTGTTATATCCATCAAAAATAAATTTAAAAATCCATTTGGTGCTAAAACTCTTTTAAATTCTTTTAATACAGGTACCCAATCATCATTCTTTAAATGTAAAAATAATTCATAAGAAACTATACCTGCATAAGAATCTTTTGTAAATGGTAAATCTTTATAAGTCTTCCCATGAACTAAATGATGATTATCAGGTCCAACACTTGTAGTTGACCTTAGTTCCGATGGTGATGTATAAACAATTGGAGTATCAGTAAAAGTGAAAACTTCTGCACTTGGATTATCAATAGCTAATTGCCAATTCCATTCAATACCAATATATTCCATCTTAAGACTTAAAATTTTAATCTTTTCATCCTTTTTTAAACTTGTATTATTAAAATAATGTTTTAATAATCCATCAGTTAATTTATGATTAACACCACTTAAAAATTTAAGTCCACTTAATGACCAAAAAGTAATTGAATTTTCAGCAGGTTGTAATTTTTCAGATGGACCTTCTAATATATAAGAATCATAAAATGTTAAAAATGCTGATAATCTTGTTTGTGCATATACTAAAGGATCAGATTCTGAAGAATTTATATTCATCTTTTTCAAATATTCCCATCTTAATACTTCATCATGATAAAGACTCTTACCTCTCTTTCTAGTATTATATCTCGATGTAGGTACTTTTGTTATTGGAGAACTGGAAGATGTTGGACTTGTTGATAAAAGAGCTGGATTTAAACCTGATTCACTATTTATGGGAGTTAAACCTGAAAACGTTTTTGATATACTACCAAAGATCTTTAAACGATGCTTTTTAGAAGAAGTTGAATACACAGATTCAGCATCTGCCATATCCATATTATAAGTAGGAGGTGGTAGACTAAAAGATCCTGAATTTGAATTTGTGAATGGAGTTATAGTATTCGTTGTTGGAGAAACATTTGGGCTAGCATTTGAAAAGGAATGATTGTGACTATGAGAAGAACTAAAACTTGCCATAGTAGATCTCCTCGTAGCAGATTGTTTTATATTAGGATTGTCCATTATGAACTACTACTATTTGATTGTAATTGACACTTTGTTCTTTTCAATTTGATTTATTTTATTCAATTCAATTTCAGGTTTTTCGTTTTTTGTTGCTATCATCAAGGAGAGTATTCAACGGTACTAATTCTTTTTTTTTCTTTTTGGAAATAATTTTTCACTTTGTTGTTGTTGTTTGTGAAAAGTGTATAGAGGTCTCCAGTTCATTTCATTAGTGTTAGATGTTTAGACAGAGACATACTTCTATATGGAAGTGTATAAGGTACAATTCCACTGTTGCTCGTTCAAAGACCAAAAATGCTGCTGATAGTGCTACTAATACAAATCTAGATATATCGACAAAACAACAATTATATACAATAGATCCAGTTACACCAGGTTCAATCTTCTTTTTACCTCATGGTACAAGAATATTTAATAAATTAATTAACTATATGAAAGTTCAACAGAGAAGATATGGTTTTGAAGAAGTTATAACTCCATTAATTTATAAAAAATCATTATGGGAAAAATCTGGTCATTGGAAAAATTATAAAGATGATATGTTTAGAGTTGAAGGTAATGATTTAGAAAAGGAAGAATTTGGTTTAAAACCAATGAATTGTCCTGGTCATTGTGTCATTTTTGATAAATTTGATAGATCTTATAATGAATTACCAATTAGATTATCAGATTTTAGTTCACTTCATAGAAATGAAACTTCTGGTTCATTATCAGGTTTAACAAGAGTTAGAAGATTTCATCAAGATGATGGTCATATTTTTTGTACAAAAGATCAAATAAAGGATGAAATTTCAAAAACTTTAAAGATGATTGATGAAGTTTATAAAACTTTTAATATACCTGAATATAAATTATTATTATCAACAAGACCTGAAAAATTTATTGGTGAAATTGAAGATTGGAATCAGGCTGAAGATTCTTTAAAATTAGTTCTTAATGAAACTAACCAAAAATGGGAATTAAATGAAGGTGATGGTGCATTTTATGGTCCAAAAATTGATGTTGTTTTAAAAGATCATACAGGTAAATTTCATCAATCTGCAACAATTCAATTAGATTTTCAATTACCACAAAGATTTAAATTAAGTTATAGATCTGAATCAAATACTGTTGGTGATCAAACTCCAATTATGATTCATAGAGCAGTATTTGGTTCTTTAGAAAGATTTTTAGCTATTTTAATTGATCATTATAATGGTAAATGGCCATTTTGGTTAAATCCAAGACATGCTTTAATAATTCCAGTTTCAACAAAACATAATGAATTTGCCAAAAAATCTTTAGAAATTATTAATGATTCAAATAATAATAGATTAACTCAACATCAATTTTATATTGATATTGATGATTCAACAGAGACTGTTGGTAAAAGAATTAAAGAAGGTATTAAAAAGGGTTATAGTTATATTATTATGATTGGTGATAAAGAATTAGAAACTGGTAAATTAGCAATTAGACATAATAGTGTTAGAAATCCTGAATTAAAAACTGCTGAAGAAATTAGAAATCTCTTTATAGATTTAGAAAATAATTATAAATAAGGTTTTATATATATTATGTTTATTGTAAATAATATATTTCAGAGTTCTGTTGTAAATATCAAGTTAGAGATTCAGTAGCATTTGATAATCTATCCACAGATTCTAATAGAATACTGATTTTTGGGGAAAGTAGTAAATATGTGATCTATTTGTAAATTTTTAATTAATTTATAAATTAATCAATTCTTTGTCTCAAAAAGCAGAATTACATTATAGCATTAATAAAAGTAAAAAAGGTAAAGAAAGTTAAAATTTATATAAGTAAAGTAAAGTTGTATTTGAAAATTGAAGTACCATTAACTTGAAGTTTCAAATGTTGAACTAACAGTAAGATCAAGGGGATCATATTAACTTAAAATAATAGGCATCTCTTCCTTGCAGCTTGAGTCTCAAGAATTCATTCATAGCGGTGTCATTTTCTTCTAAATTGAAGTTTTGATCAGTAGACATTGTAGTAATTTTGTAGTTAAATTTGAAGCAGTATAACGAGGATTTCACCAAGTTAAAAGTAGATGTACAGCTTTATAGGAATTAGTTAATACTTAAAGTATACTAAAACTTAGAACCCCACAATAATAACTTCTAACTATTAACTACTAGTAGGTTGTTTATCTGTGATTTAGAAGTTTTTGAGACGAATTAATAAAATTGGATTCCCTTTTTTTCTTTTGTGATCCCTAATTTTTTTTCTTTCTTTCTTTCCAACAATATATCAATCATCAACGTCTACAAATCTACAAACAATGATTTTAAGTCATGAACAGCGCTTGATCATAGCATCTAATATTAGACGGTTATTAGAGATTACCGACTATGAAAAATTGACATATCAGTCTCTTTTTGAAAATACTGGTATTGCAGAAAGAGAGATATCAGGTGAACTTTTACACCAAGTATTTACAAAAGTTATTTGCATGGAACTAAACAGTGACTCTGACCAGGAGGTATTTGATGCTTTGGGGTTTGATTCTTTTAAAAACATCTATAAAATTTATTTCATTATGCCTTCATTTCCATTAATAAGAGCAAAACCAAGAGGCAGCCGCTGGTTAAGAAATTTAAATCGATCAGATAATGTTGAATCAAGTGAAGTAAGAGATGTGAGGGATGTTGGTGTAATGGATCGTCTTAGTAATGCCCAAACTAAGTCTGTAAATCAGTTTACTACTAAACTCAAATATTTAACCATTGGAGATAATTGCAACAATCTCACAATTACAGATATTACAGAAAACATTAATCAGTTATTCAAAAGGTTAACTGAAATTCATACATCAAATCTTAATGATTTTTTGAATTCTAAAAACATAGTCATAGAAAACAATACTTGTTCAGCGTTATGTTATGCTGCAATATGGGGCTCAAATTTATTTGGTTACTTAAAAAGTTGTTTTGTTCAGTTCTTTGACCCTATCGTATCAGACTTATCATCAAAAGAGATAAGGGAAAGTAATCTTGAAAGAACTTTAGAAGAAATTATCATTAATCCTTTAATGGTCTATCTAACTTATGCATTACTTAAAAGCAATCATATTACTAATTATAAATTTGACCGTGTTCCTCAATTTAAAGACTTAACTGGTGAACGTATAACAGTACCAGAACTCCATATACATGATCTCAAATCAAATATACTTGCAATTGATATTGGAATTGTGAAACGTTTAATTACTGACCAAACCAAACAGAAATTAATATTTCCTATGGAGTTCAAACAAATATCAATATTAAAATTATTCATGAAACGGATGAGTTCCTGTCAAAATGCTAAAAGATTTGGAACTGTTATAAAACAAATCATTGGGTATATGTTAACCAATAGAATGAGTCATTATTTATGGTCAGATGGTATTAATACAATCTATCTAAAGTTCAATCAAGCTGACCAAAAAGAGATCAATCTAACAAAATTTAGTATTCCTAACATCAGGAAACGAAAAATAAAAGAAATAAGTAAAGATAATGATGATGATGTTGTTGGTGAAGAGGACAATATTATTGATATTTTAATAATGGATGGTAGATTGGTTGATATAATGGTTACTGATCTTGCTATCAAGGATGGTTTAACTAGCACACAGTTATTATTAAGTTTAATTACAATGGAAGGAGTAGATTATGATGTAACGAATATTGACAGTGATGATGATGAAAATGATGAAGGTGGAAATACTAAAGGTGACAATAACGATAAAGATAAGAATGATGATGGTAATGATAATAAAAGAAGTGGTCTCAATATCCAAAAACAATCAAATGGTGGATATAAATTTACCACAAATTCTATTGGTGGTGCATTATCTCAATATCTAAAATATTGTAAAGACAATATCTATGAAATAGAATTAGAAAATTCATTAGAATATTTAAATTTGAACAAAGATCAAATGATATGTTTAAGAGCAAACACTCAATTATCTGAAGGTACTGATTTTAATGTTGTTACTTTTAACAACAAATTGGTAATAAGGATTCCAAAAACTACATTTATTGAAACTTTTTGTACTTCTAATGAAGAAAAGCAATTAATTGAAAATTTATCAGATGATAAATTAGTTCTGAAGATTTATGATTCAGCTATAGCTTCAAGTTATTTTTATTATGCTTGGGATAGATACGATGATTATGATGATGATTTTGATAATGAGCCAGGTTATAGCAATGAAGAAGATTATGTTAATTCAGTGATTGTTTCAGAATTAGAAAAAGAGTTAAAATGTTACAAAGAAATAAATGATTATAATACTTCCATATCAAAATCTGATGAAGATCTTGATCAATCAACTTCAAATTTAAAACAATCTACCAATATTACTCCACCATCAACTTCATCAAGTTCAACTTCTTCAAGTAAAAGAAAAATCAATATTCCTAAGTCAATAGAGCCCATCTTTATTCAAGGGAGATTACAGTTACATCTCAGAAATGGAGTTAATAAACCTATTGATATTTGTGGTCGTTGTTTGATAATGGAGAATTTAGATTTTATATCAAGAAAACCAAAAACAGAATCAGAATTTAAATCTGGATTTGATCAACTCAATATTTTGAATCAAGAATTAAAGATATTCCATAATGATATACGTTTACCAAATATTTGTGTTAATGATCAAAACGAGATTTGTTTTATAGATTTTGGACACGCAACATTTGGTTCCTCATATTGGAGAGCAAATGATATACGTGACTTAACTAGATTGAAGAATAAGGAGTTAAATCTTATATGATCAGTAGTAAAATTAATGAATAAATATTGTTTATTATTATTATTATGAATATAATATATATTATGTATAAATTTACAGCCAATTAATATTTGGAGTAGTACTTCAATCTTCATGCAGATAAATATTCTTTTGCTTTTAAAATTTCTTTTGGATCAATTTTTGGAATTTCATCTTCTTCAATTAAAATTTTAATTAATGGAGAATTAATATCATTTAATTTTTCAAAAATTCCATTAATTGGTAAATATTCTTTATTTAAATTTAAAAATTTATTTCTTTGTTTAATTTCTTCATTATTTAACATTTCAATTTTAATAAATGATTCATTTAAAATTTTTTCAATTGATAATTTCATTAATTTTCTTCTTTCAAATTCTAAAATTAATGAATAATAAGATTTAATAAAATTTTTATATTGTAAAATTGATTGATTTGATTCTTCACATTTAATCAAAATATTATTTTCTAAAATTTCAAATTCATTATTTTTTAAAATTATTAAATTTGACATTTTATTTAATTTATTAATACCAAAATTATCTAAATCTTGAACTAAATGATTTAATTTAACATCATAAAATTTTGATGATAAATAATTATCAATTTTTTTACAACGAGTTTCAATATCATTAAAACAATCTTGTAAATCATTAACAATATCACCAACTTCTTCATAATCTTTATTTAAAACTTGACATAATTCATTTCTCTCTTGTTCAACTTCTGGATTATTATTATTATCAAATAATGATAAACCTTTTAAACATTGATCATAATGAGCCGTTATTGAATCAAGAAAACTTGCAATTTCTTCTTCAAATCCATTCATTTCAATAATTAATTCAGATATCCAATTAATATTATTAATTTCATTTATTTCATTTTCTAAATTTTGAAATTGATCATGAAATTCATTATATCTTAATTCAAATGAATATTGTTCATCTTCAATTTCTTTAAAAGTTGTTGTTGATTTATTTGAATCTTGATCATTATTTTTATTATTACTTCTATAATTAATTAATTCATTTAATTTTTCTTTTAAATTTTCTAAAATTTCAATTGATATAAATTGGAAAAGATTTGGTTCATTTGAATTTAAAGATTTATCAACTTTAATATTTTTTAAAATTAAATATTGTTTATTTAATTCATCAATTGAATTTCTTAAATTTGTTTCTAAAAAAACAATTCTTTTTTCATTATCATCAATCTTTAATTGATAAGATTCACGAATTATATTTAATAGTTCTAATTGTTGATTTATTGAATCTAATAAGAAATTTGATTTAATTAATTTTGTATCATTATTACTTATAATTAATTTTGTTTCATTTAATATTTTATTTGCTTTAAAACCAATATTCTCAGCACTTTGAAGTTTTTCTTTTGAATCATTCACCCATATTTCAACTTGTTCTTTTGCATATATGGATGGATCTGATGTTGATTTGAACTCCATTAGTCATTTAATTCACTTAATAACGAAATTGAAATTAAAATGATTAGATATAAAGTTATGTTTATTTATCCTTATATTTGTTTTTATCAAAAAAATGACGCGAATTCCGACCAAAATACCCTCGGAATTCGAACTTGTGCATGTGATAGAAAACAGGCAATTTTTGATTTCAATCGTCTTGCCTGGCTGGCGCAATCGGTAGCGCGTACGACTCTTAATCGTACGGTTGTGGGTTCGAGCCCCACGTTGGGCATAACTTTTTGCCATTTTTTTTGGCCTAATAATTCTTTAGGGCTTTAGGGCTGTATCACATAAATTAAATAACGTATTTATCGACAAGGTTTGGTAGCGCCTATTTAGTTTTATATATTCTTGAATTATAATTACAAAGGAACAATTATTGACTTCCTTACTTCTTTGACAGCCTTTCCTAACAAAAACTCTGATCAGTTTTCCTGTTCTTTAAGTGACTGCAAATTATTGCAAATTCATATAGGCGAATGCCAATTGGGTAAGTTATACCACAGATATTACTTTAGTCAGTGCTTTAAAGCTGGGTTATAATGTTTTACCGTCGATTTTATTTGACTCCTATATCCTATAGCGATATATTGGAGATAACTAATTAAGGGATACTATAGATTTACCATAAACATAGTTGTATATTGATTCCGTTTAAATGCGGTAACACCATTATAGATAAATAAATTAATACTGGTTGATATTTATTCATTGATAACATTTCCAGTTAATATAAAACAATTCTCAATTCCTCTTGTTTTGTCTTGATAGTTTTATTGATTCAATTGGATTGAAATTTTAATAAAGTTTATAACATTAACAAATTAGATTAATATTCAAGAAATATGAAGGTTGCAGTTACACAAATTGAACCTGTTTGGTTTGATTTAGATGCTACAGTTTCAAAAACAATCAAATTCATTGAAGAAGCTGCTTCAAATAATGCAGATTTAATCGTATTCCCAGAAGCATTTGTTTCAGGTTATCCAACTTATATTTGGAAATTTTCTGTTCATCAAGATCTTGCAATGAGATATCTAAAGAATAGTTTAGAGACTGATTCAGAACAGATGAGATCAATTCAAGAAGCTGCTAAATTAAATAAGATTAATGTTGTTCTTGGTTATTCACAAAGAATCAATTGTTCTCTCTATATATGTCAAGCTTTTATCAATAAGAATGGTGAAATTGTTAAAAATAGAAGAAAATTAAAGGCTACACATGTTGAAAGAGCTACTTATGGTGATGGTAATCACAAAGATTTGGATTGTGTTACTGAAATTTCTGATGAAAATGATAAATGGAATGTAGGTATGTTAAATTGTTGGGAACATGCACAACCTTTATTAACTTATCATAATGCTACAAAACATGAAGAAATACATGTAGCTTGTTGGCCACCATTAAGAGGAACAAATATTGAAGGTAATAAGGATGTAATTTATTCAATGACTCAAACTGGTGCAAGTATTTTATCAAGGGCTTATGCTATTCAAAATCATTGTTATTGTTTATTTACTACTTCTTTAGTTACTGATGAAATTGAAAAAGTTAAAGAACTTGTACCATTTGATGGATTACTTGAATCAATTTTCCCAAAGAATGATTCAGGTTTTGCCGCTATTTATTCACCTGATGGTTCAATTATTGCAAAATCAAGTTGTACAGATGCTGATGAAATCATATATGCTGATTTAGATAAAGATTTAATTTATGGTGCTGGTCTATTTCTTGATACTGTTGGACATTATTCTAAACCTGATATTTTATCTTTGAAAGTTAATTTATCAAATACAGATGTTGTAACATCAGAATAAACTTTTGAAAACTATTTAATTATAATATAGCAAGTGTATAATTTAGATTAATATTTTAATTTTTTGCAGTTCTGAAATCATTGTATCAAAAATGGTGATTATGAGTTTAGTATTCAAATTTAAAAACTCAAACAAAGAAGCACATTAATTATTTTCAATTTTAATATTCAAAATGAAGATCAAAGAGTCCAAATGGTTGAATTTAATCTGTACAACAAAGGAATAAATCAGAACAAAGAGGCCATAAACCCATTGATAACAAATTATTTTAGAGTAATATATAAAGAGAAGATTTATTCCTTTAATTCATGAATTACTCAAATGATATTTTTATTATAAAATAACTATCAAAATCAATTAAGAAAAAAGAGAGATGTCTGCTATTGAGCCTAATCTTGAAGAAGTTCCAAACACACAAACAAATGAAACACATCATCATGTGACAATAAATGATCTTCCAAATGAAATATTATTACAGATACTTGATTCTGTTACATTGTCATATTACAAATACAGAATATTTAGATTGATTAATGATTCAATTGCATTTCATTTGGATCAAAGATACATCATAATGACAAATGTTTTCGATCCAAAATTTGCTTATTATAGAATTCCAAAAGATAATCATATATCAATCCACTCTGAATCTCTGTACCATTTAACGTTTTTCAGTTTCAATAATATTGAATTCGACAGCAGAGTAAAAGTTCTTTTTGTTGAGATTGAATTATCAGATGTTTATAGAACGAAGGAGCGTTCTGCTTTTTTTAAAATGTTGAGAACGGGATTATCATTACTATTTCACTGTTTTTAAGATCAAGAAATTATAAAACAAATTATAATCCAGGTATATTAATGTTGGCCTTTCTTAGGATAATTAAAGCAGATGTTATAAACAAAAATCATTATCGCATTCATTTGGACCAATACATTCAACGAAAACTGTGCTTATATGAACCATCATTAAGATCACATCTTCAAGGAAGAATAATTGATTTGTCTATTTATCAATTAGAAGGTAGTAAAAAACTCAAGTTATTCTATCATTCTTAGTACATATTCCAATACACAACTGTTTATTTATTTAATTGGTAATTTTTTATTAAGTTTAAGCGTTAGATATTTCACCAGCCGCTCTTCTCTTTTCTCACCAGCCACTTTGTGGATCCAATAGCAAATGTGAATTGGAAAAGCAAACTAATTAATTAACAATTTTCAACCTTCATGTAAATAAATACAATATACAGAACAAATATAGCGCTGATATGAGTGATTCATATTCTAAAGATTTAATCCCTGTTAAAACTCATGAAAGAGTCAATGTGACTTCATTAGGATCTCATGAAATAACAATTAATTGTAATGGTGTTAACAAGAATGGAAAAGAATCAAAGTTTAAGGAGTTTCCACTTGAACTACATATAAAAATATTGCAAGATATTACACTAAGTTATCGTCAGTATAGAATGTTCAGACTTGTGAGTGAACCATTGAAGAAATATCTTGATTAAAGATATTTATTATTGTCAAATTCAAGAGATTATAGCACAAACTACTTTAACATTCCGAATGATAATAGGTGAGAATATTCAGGCTATACTGATGATTTGATTTTGAAATTAGAGTATCTAACATCTTATCTAGAGCAACCTATGAATGATAATCAAATTAAAGCGATCTACTTAGAAGTTGATATGTATTTGTTTGATTCAGTTGACAGTGATAACTTTTTTGGACAACTAGGGTCTTCAATTGAATTGTCTGAAGGTATAGATACTCATTTATTCCTCAAGAATAGAAATATATCAAAGAATGATCTTTATTCATATTTTTATAAACTTGATTTGTCATTTTATAACCGCTTGAATGTTTATTTGGATCCATCATTTCAAATTGCATTACTTGATGAAATGTATGGTTATTCTGATGCTTATTCAACAGATGTATCAAAAATTGAAGAAAAATTCTTTATCAAGTTTTATTTTTACAATTGCATTCAAGATTGGAGTAAATATTTAAATATTAAGGTTAAAAATTATAAAACCCTATTTAATAATACAAAATTTCTATTTGATAAATCTACTTATTTGTTTAAGCCAAATATTGAAAATTTTGAAATTAAACAATTTGAATATTTTATTGAACAATCTCGTTTCTTCAAAGAGAGAACATGTTACTTATGGGTTTATGAAAATTTAACAGATTTGTTTTTTTCTTATGCACCATCAAGAGATTCTGCTAAACTAAAGTTATTAAATACCACAGATCCTGATTATATATGATTATGATGATGATGGTAAAGGTAATACAATAAAGACTCCAAAAATAGAACCTCCTAAGGTATTAATCCTAAAGAATAGGAATTTTGAAAATTTAAGATATCTTTCACTTGATCTAAGTATTATTGGTATTGAAATTATTGGTAATTCATTTCCAAACATTTGTGCAATTGAATTAAATTTCTATCAAGATACAGTTAATAAATTGGATAAATCAGATATTAAATTTGTTAATAATCATAATATTGGGACTAATTCAAAACATTTAGATTTTTTCTCTATTGAATCACCAAATTATATTGAATTATCAAATAATTATTTTGATGAATCATTAAGTATAGGGGATCTATCATTAAAAACTACAAAATTAATAAGTTATGATATGAATATTCCTAATAAAACATCAAATTTTCAGGAACTTATTTCAAGATCAGAACAGATTAAGATTGATTTTGAGTCATGGCAACGAAATTAATTTAATTTGATCTACATTTATAGTTTTTTCAGTATAGTGAAATAGATTTATAGTAAAGATACAAATATAGCAAGATGATAAAAAGAACCAAAATATAAAAAAAAATGTAGTAATAATATAGTAATAAACAGAACACCAGGAATAAAAAAGGGAAATATATAAACAAAAAAGGGCCATAGAAGTAAAGTAAAAAATAGTATTAAAGATTAAATATAGCAAAAATTAGAAAAAAAATAGTTAAATAGTGTAGTCATAAAGGTTATTATTGTAGTTTTTTGTTTCATAGCAAAAATTGGTATAGGTTGAATATAAATTAGTTAGCAAAATTTTGAGAAAATTTATTGACTCTTTTGATCAAATGAAAATACATTAATATAATCATTTAAATTTTTGGAACTTGAACATCTCTTCTTTTTTGTAGTTGTCTTTTTCTTTAATGATGGATTTGAATTTGTTGTTTTTAATTTAACATGTGAAGTCTTTTTTGAATTTGAATTTGTTAAATTTAATTTCTTATTTGAATTTAATGATTGAATTTGAATATTATTTGAATTTGAATTTAAACTTAAAGTTGAATTTGAATTATTTGAATTTTGTAAAGACATATTTGTTGGGTATAAAGGAGAAGTTGAAGATGTTGAAGAAACAGAATTATTATTATTATCATATATTGTTGAAGTTAATAATATTTGAGTATCAAAATTAGTAGTTGTATTTGAATTTGGTCTTGCAACAAATGGAGAACCCAGTCTTGTTGAAGAACCAGGATTTTCAATAATAATACTACCAGTATTTGAATTTCCATGAGAAGTATTATTTGAATTTGAATTTGACGATATTGTTGTTGATCTTGACGATATTCTTCTAATATTACTTCCATTATTGTTGTTATTGCTTGGATGAGCTAATAAATCTAATTGAGTTTTAATTAATTCAACTTCAACCTTCATTCTTTTTTCATATTCTAAATTATCAAATCTTAACATATCATTTTGAAATTTAAGATTCGTTATTAATAACAGACTTTTATTCAGTAAAGATTTAACATTTTCTTGAGTCTCTTGTGACATTGTTAAACTTGATGATTGATCATTTGTATTTATATTTATATTTGGTCTTGATTGTTGTTGAACATTTAGATTGAATAAAAAACTTGAGATTTGTGATTCCAGTGATGAAATTTCATCTTGTTCTGAAGAAGTTGATAGAGATTGGATGTTATTGTTGAAGCTATTAATGTTATTATTTATCAACTCATTCAAAATGTTATTATTACCAGTATTATTGTTATTGTTATTGTTTGTACTTATACCAGCACTTATGAAAGCTTCAGTAGTCAGGTTATTCAATTCATTTGAACCTATATCAAAGTTAATTATATCATTATAGTTATTTGTAGGAGAAGAAGAACTTGAGATATGTAGTGGAGTATTTGGAGTTGGAGGAGTTGAAGAAGTAATCAGATGGATAGGTGTCAGTGGCCTTTGGTTCTGACTTTGAGAATTCTGACTTTGGTTCATGGTGATATATTCCCTATTGTATAAAGATGAAGTGATATATTCTCTATTGTAGGTAAAGAAGTCCAAGTTTTATTTCAATTGTTGGAAATATATAAAAACCTGCCACCTGGGGAACCAAAAAAAAAAAAAAGGATTGTGACAAATGAGCCAGCACAATCAGATAAGAAAAAAAAGTGTTAAGAGAGTATTTGCTGAAGACGATGAAGAGGTCTGAGTAGCAAAGCTTTGGTTGGGTTGTTGGTGATGAAGTGGTTGGAGATGTACCTCTAATGTCTGATATTGGTATATGTGTCAAGTTATGATTTTCTTGTTTTATATGTCTTCGCTTAATGATTGTTGTTATAGCAATGAAGGCAAATAGTAATAGCTATAAAAAGATAAGCAGTTGATTCTTTGAGGGAAGAAAAGGTTGACGGTAGTTCTCAGAAACAGAACTGGTGTATAGTGTGAAAATGTAGTTGAATTCTGTGTATCAAGTAAACTTTTTTTCAATATTAGAACTCTTTTCTTTTAAAATTATTTAAATTATCTTTTCTTTATTTTAAAATTTATGTTTCTTTATTTTTTTTTTTTCTCTGGAACAATTAAGAGGTGTCTGGATGTAATTAGACTTCCTAATTGGGCAATAAGTGGGATTCCATTTGAGGTGTACTACAGGTGGGATTTGGGTTGAATATCGTGTATTAAGTGTCATAAATGTATAAGGGGGAATAAATTAAGTGTAAGGTTTGTAGAAGTGAAATAAATGGGTCATTAATTAGGGTTTTAGGTGCTTTTAGAAATCTTCAACTTTTAAAACAACTTTACCATGAGCACCTTTCTTTAACTTCTCTTTGGCATCATGGAATTGTTTCCAATCATATACTGAATCAATAACTACCTCTAATTGACCTTGATCAAACAACTCAACAGCTTTGTTCAACCATTCTGTAGTCTCCTTATTAACACTATTTGGATAAAATGTAAATGGAATATATGAAAATCCCCACATAGCATAACTTGACATAGATCTTGTCTTCATTGTTGTTGTATACCAAGCATTATAAATATCTTCTGAATAGTTTTGTTTAACATCACCAACTAATGTTATATATGAACCACCTTTAGCAATATAAGAAGTATCAGACATTAATTCATAACCACCAATACAATCAATAACTATATCGAATTTTTTAGCTGGTAATGATGTAACATCTATTGAATCACCTTTTGAATCATAATCTTTATAAATACCTTCAGTTGTTAATTTTGTTAAAATTGGAATTAATTTTGGATTAACTTTATAATTAATATTTAATTTAACACCTAAAGTTTTTAAAATTTCTGATGAAGTTGGAGAATTTATTGTTGCAATATTTTCAATTTTATAAATTTTTTTAAGAATTTGAATACACATCATTGAAACACTTGATGAACCACCATTAATTAAAACCATACAATTTGAAGGATCTTTTTCTAAAGTTTTTTTAACTTTTAATAATAATTGATAAGCTGTACCAAATGTAAAACACCATGAACCAGCTTCTTCAAATGATAATTTTTTAGGTTTTGTAATAATTGGATCACTACTTGGATTAATTAAAATATTTGAACTTAATGTACCATAACTATTTGGATGATAATAAATACCACAAACTTCATCACCAACATTAAATAAATTATTATTCTTTAATTTTTCACCAACATGAGTAACAACACCTGAATATTCTCTACCGATACCTCTTTCAGAGTTAAAATTTGAATTATAAGCATTAATAATTTTTAAATCAACAGGGTTTAAACCAACAGCTTTAACTTGAATACATAATTGATTTTTACCAATTGGTAATTTATATTTAATATCATAAGTAAATTGTGGTTCTTTATTCTTGGAATAAAATACTAATTGTTTTGTAGGAATATATTTTAAAGGTCTTAAAGGTCTACCAACTCTCATTAAACCATTTTCACCAAAGTTTTCTTTTGATGGATCATTAACTTGTCTTCTAGTTAATAGTTTCGGATCAACAACGTAACGGACGTCTTCATCTTTAATGTTCAAAGTGTTTAAACTCATTTTGTCTCTTTAATATGAATCAGAAATTAAGAAAATAGAGATTGAAGTAGCTTCACAAACTTTCTTTCTTTAATTTATTGAAAATATTTAGAAAAGTTTACAAAAATTGATTTTGTTTATTTTGAATTTTTTGAGATTTTTTTTTTTTTCGACGCGGAATTTTTTTTTTTTTTTACTTTTCGAAATTTTTTATTAAAGAAATTTTGAAGTTTTAAAGATTTAAATTGAATGATTTTGAATAGTTTTTGATGATTTGTAGTTCTTTATGATTATTTTAATATGTTGATTGTCCTTAGTTTTAAAATTTTGGGAGTTTTGTTGTTGTTTACAGATATTTTTGACGGTTGAAATATAATTACAATTTGACCGATAGTAATCATTAAATAAATATCATTAAAATCATTAAAAGTTATACAGTTCAATTAGCTAAAGCAATCATCTTGAAGAATAGATGTTCAACCAAATGCTACATTCTCACAGTAACTGATTACCAACTCTCCATTAGTCTCAAAATGACTGAATAAGTTATATATAGTCTCTTCTGGGGATGGACTAAAACAATTCTTAACATACAGATGAATAACAGTCTTAACATCAGTATTCTGGCTCTGGTTTTGAGTTCTATTATTCTTGGAATTGATCTTGTTTACTCTATTACTGATGAACTTAATCAATGTTGAAAATGGTTGATCTGATGAAATTTTGAAAACATTGGGTCTTAATGGTGGGGTTGAACCAATTGGTTGACATCTTATAGTTATCTTTGTTACAGGTTGATCAAAACTTGTCATATCTTTAGTAGTATCTGTAGTAGGATTGATTATTTTGTTTATAAGTTTTGTAGATGTTGGTGGTAATTTTGTTAATATTACTGATGCTGATGCTGTTATCTTTGACTTAACCATCTCATTTCTGATATTGACCTCTCTTTCATCCTCTTCTTCTTCACTATCATCACCATCACCTTGTCGCATCACATCTTCATTTGAACTACTAGAAGATATCACATTTGTATTATTTTGATTTTGTGTCTGTTTCAATGGTCCTTGTTCATCATCACTTGAATCTGAGCTAGAAGACTCGTTTTCGCTCACTAACAAATCCACTTTATGGGTATTCATCTTCAAATAAACTCAATTGAACACTCTAAAGACTTCAAAACTTCAAATTTAATCAAATAATTGTACTTTTTTGAAATTAATTTAAGCTTAACTTTTTGAATTTTTGGTTTTTTTATTTATTTTGATTTTTTTTTTTGTTGAAAGGATAAAAAAATCAGCTGAAAAATTAAAATGTTACTCATATTTTTTTAATTTTAAAAGAAATATTTATATTTTGTTTGGTTTCTGATCTTTTTGGATTCTTTTCTTACTTCATTACCTTCATACACATCTACTTACTCATTGCTTTTTACTCCCTTGTCCTCAACTCAGCATCTTGTCTTTTTTTACGCATATAGATTCACCCCACTTATAATGTTGAGATCACAAAGATCAATAAGAATTGTGTACAACATAAATAAATCATCTATTAGATTGATAAACACAAACACATCAAGTTCAGATGCATCCAAGACTCAACAGCAAAGCAACAAAACTTTCAATCCTTCAACTGATGCTTTACAAAAGCTGAAAATGATTCAAGAAATTAAAAATTCTATTGTTAAAGTACCTTCACCAAAGAGATTAAAAAAACATTTAGATAATTATATAATTGGTCAAGATATTGGTAAAAAAGTTATGTCTGTTGCTGTTTATAATCATTATTTAAGAATCAATGATAAAGCTAAAAAATTAGCTGTTAAAATGGCAAAAGAAGCTCATAATCAAGTAATTAATGAACATAAAAATAGAATTAATAGAAATGATGATGATCAATTATTAGCTTTTAGTGATCCTTCAAATATGCCAAAAAAGAACGAACAAGTCACTTTTAATCTTGATGATAATGCAACTTCAATTGATAATGATGAAGATTTAGAATTAAGTAAATCAAATATTTTATTATTAGGTCCATCAGGTACTGGTAAAACTTTAATTGCTAAAACTTTAGCTAAAACTTTAAATGTACCATTTTCAATAACTGATTGTACTCAATTAACTCAAGCTGGTTATATTGGTGAAGATGTTGAATTATGTATTGAAAGATTATTGATAAATAGTGGATATGATGTTGAAAAAGCTGAAAAGGGTATTGTTGTTCTTGATGAAGTTGATAAATTAGCAAAACCAATAATGTCAACAGGTGCAAAAGATGTTAGTGGTGAAGGTGTTCAACAAGCTTTATTAAAATTGATTGAAGGTACAACTGTTCAAGTTCAAGTTAAAAAACCTGTAAATAATAAAGATAAAGATGGTAATAATAATCAAGTTACTGCTTCAAAGAGTCAAACTTATCATGTTGATACAAGTAATATTTTATTTGTTTTAATGGGTGCTTTCGTTAATTTAGATTCTCATATTTCTCAAAGATTAGCTAAATCGTCAATTGGTTTTGAAGCTGATATTGATAATAATGGTACAAGTTCAGCTGATGATAATGGTGATGGTACAAATAATGTCTCAAATCAAATAAAATTAATAAAATTAGAAGATGGTAGAAAAGTAACAGCTTTAAGTTTAGTTACACCACAAGATTTATCATCATATGGTATGATTCCTGAATTAATTGGTAGAGTTCCAATAATTACTGCTTTAGATCCATTAGAAGGTAAAGATTTATTAAGTATTTTAACAGAACCAAAAAATGCAATTTTATCACAATATGAATATATTTTTAAACAATTTGGTGTTAGATTAGCAATTACAAAACCTGCTTTAAAGAAAATTTCTGAATTAGCTTTAAAAGAACAAACTGGTGCTCGTGGTCTTAGAGGTATAATGGAAAGATTATTATTAACTGTTAATTATGATTGTCCAGATTCAGGTATTCAATTTGTTTTAGTTAATTCAGATACAGTTGATTCAATTAATTCAGGTGATATTAAAGCTAAATATTATGCTCGTGGTGATATTTTTAAATTTGTTGAAGATTTATTAAAAGAAGATGAAGTATTAGCTTCACAAATTCAAAATGAATTAGGTATTAGTTCATCTCATAAAACAATGGATCCTGAAAGAATAATGAAAGATGAAGAAGAAAATGAAAATGATGATGATGATAATAATAATCCTCAACCAAAATTTGCAGCATCTGGTTAAAAAAAAAATAGAATAGATATTTAATATTTATAATAAACGATATTCATAATTTCTACAAGAATTAAATATTTTAATTAAACCCATGTATGTAAAAATTATATAATATGAAATAATAATTAATTAATTTTTATTGTTTTCTTTTAAAATGCATCAACAACAATAATCAAAAAATTCATACTTTAATTACTTATTTGTTTAAAACATCAGCATCGTATTTTTGTTTGAACCATTGAATGGAGTCTTCTTTGGTGGTTTTGTGTGAGTTACCAATGGTGGCTCTGGTTCTCTTTCTTCTGGTAATTCTAGCACCTGGTCTACCCATGACAACGTAGAAATCCATACCGTAAATACCAATACCTGGATCATACTTGATACCTAAATCAATATGTTCATCAATACCGAAACCAAAGTTACCAGTTTCTGAGAAGTTCTTGTTACGTAATTGATATTCTTTGACTTTTAAACCACGTTCTAAGATTTCTTCAGCTTTTGGACCTCTGATGGTAACGTGAACAGCAATCTTTTCATTTCTTCTGATACCAAAAGTTCTGACAGTGTATCTAGCTTTTGATTGAACTGGAGTTTGACCAGATAATTGTTCTAAAACCTTTGAAGCTCTGGTTAATCTATCACCAGATTCACCGACTGAAATGTTAAGAACTAACTTTTCAATCTTTAATTCACGCATAGGGTTTTGGGCCTTGGAAGACTATAAAAATATTATGGATTTGTTAGTATAAAAAGATCTTTATAAATCAATACAACTTATAATGATGAGTAAGAGTAATATGTTTTCTTGATATTAATAACCTTTAATTAAGATATGTGAAAAAAATTTTGGAAAGTTTTGTTCTATAAAATGAAATGAATAACATGTAATAAATCTTTCTGTAGGGTTGACAAAAGTTGATATTAATTGATATTAGATGATTTGAAACTTGTTTATAACTGATTTATAATGTAATATAGGACCTGTAACCTTGTATTGGAAAATTTATAATCTTAATTCAAAAATAAAAATATTGGATAACTGAATAACATCTTGAACTACGAATGTCTTTTGGGTATAATATGAATGATACGATACTCTGATTCTATTGATTTGATTGATAAACCTTTAGATCTCTTTTAAAACTTTATTGACTTTATACTTCAATGATTTTATTTAATTTCCAAAACATTTAAATATATTGATTACAACTTCATCTTTCCATAATTCACAAAACTTTAATGAATGAAACATAAATGACATATTCTTAATTGTAGATTGATTGATATTCTCATAATATAACTCTCATCGTCATATCCTTTAGACAACATACCATTTTGGATATCTGTTGGTTGGTGTTACTTAGAAATTAAGATAAATCAAAAGAGTTGAATTTTCTATTTTATGAAAAAAAAATTGTTTGTGGATTTTCAGAGAGTCAATAAATTTTTTGGAAACGGGACACGCACTGGACTTCTTCCCGCTAAAATTTATGAGGTCTCTGCCTAAATGGGTTCGCGTAATTTTCAGTCCGGTAGTTTAGGCAGAGATTGCTAACAAATTAGGGTAGTGTGTGTGTAATTTTCAGAACGGCATTGTGACTGCTTTTTCCGAACAACAGGACACCACATATATTTTGCTGTTGGTAATCCGCTGGTGATGATTCATTGGCTACAGGTGCTGCTGGTGATGTGTGTGGTAGAAATGTAAAGTAATTGTATATTTAGATACTTAATATTATGGTTATGTTGTTTCTAAACTTCTTATATGGTTAAAGTGTCTGAAAAGCATTACATCAATAGATATACGTTCAAATGTTTAACATCGATATCACTCTAAAGACTAGAAACTACAATTAAACTTTTTATTCATAATAATACATATATAAATATAATAGAATATTAAATAATAAGATGCAATAAGATCATTAAATAGTAAACTCAGGAGGGTTGTTCCTGGTCTCTGCCGTTAAATAAGTAAAATTTGAATCCTCCAAACAATCAAACTCCATAACCTTTAATCTATAGAGGCATATAATTGGAATGACTTAATCTGATTTTGGGAATATTGACAATAAAAAATGGGAAGTAAAACAACGTCTTAAACGTTAAGGATATTAAAATAGGATAAAAGAAAAAGGAGAGTAAAAGATATAAATACTGTGGGAATTGTCTCCGATATAATTGTAGAACAAAGCATCAAGCTTTTAGTATGAACAATTGAAATGAATGGTAATTGAATATTTGAAATAAGAATTTGAAATAAATTAATGCATGAATGATTTGAAGAAAATAAATGTGGAGAAACTAAAGTTCACCATTATTCAGTTGAGCAATAACATCAGTTAAAGAAACACGTCTTAATAAAATGTTTTTGATTAATTCAAAGGCTTCAGGATTTTCATTTAATTTATTTAATGATTCAGCTGATAAAACATCAATAATTTTATTCTTTTTAATACATTCAGTTAAATAAATCAATTTATAAGAATCATCAATAGTTGATAAAATTTCATCATATGGTTCTTTACCAATAGCAGCAGATAATAAAATTAAACCAACTGCATATAAATCAGTATCAAAAGTTGGTGGTGTATCCAATAACATTTCTGGAGCTGCATATTGTAATGTAAATTCTAATGAAACACCATTTTCTTTTCTTTGTTTATATTCATTAATGATATCTTCTTGTAATCCTGCACTTGTAAAATCAGCAATTTTAAAAGCTTCCTTCTTTGCATCATATAAAATATTTGAAGTTTTTAAATCAAGATGAATCATATCAACATCTTTTAATATTATTAAACCCATCATTAATTCTTTTGCTAATCTCCACCAATTTGATGAACCAATATGTAATTCAGAATCATTTAAATGTAATGGAATTGATTTAATAACAGATTCTAAACTTGAATCCATACTTGATGAAACTAAACATGGTAATAAATCAGTTGTTTTAATTCTATTATAATCCATTTTATTTAAAAATGTTAAACCATAAACATTTAATATTGGGAATTCTAATAAATTAAAATCATGTAATTGTAAATAATTTGATATTATTTTAAAATTTAACATTTCTTTATAAATAGTTTTACAATTTCTTTCAGTATTTGGTAATTTAATAGCATATTTTTGATTATTTGAAGTACAATTAAAAACATTTGAAAAAGAACCTCTACCAATTAATTCATTTTTATTAAGAACAAATTTAAAATTTGAATCAATAATAGAATCTTCAATTTGAGCAGTAACATCAGCTGATGAAAGAATAGTTGATTTTGGAAGGTAACGATCATGACAAGTTTTAATGTTCATTAAAGGAGTTGGTAACCCAGTTTGTTGAGGAGAATAAACATTAACAGGAGAACTTAAAGGAGATTGAAAACCTGTACATTCATTTCTTGAATAATGAAACTCATTTTGAGGAACACAATGAGTGTTGATGTTCAACTTTTTAGGATCATTAGTAACATCAGCTGGAGTCTTTGGAGTTGGTAAACTACCAAAATACTTGTTGTTGTTATTTTCCTTGCTATTAACAGCAGGGGATGAAGGAGGTGTAAATTGACCTCTTGAACCTTGTTTCAAAGGAGTTTGATATTGCAAAGGGAAAGTGTTAGCCATCATTGAGCGTTTTAGAAACTAGAAGCTATTAAAGGGGGTATAAGGGTATAAATATGTTTAAAGCCTTTGTTTAGTTTCTGGGGGTATCGCAAAAATAAGATATGACCAATCTTCAAAAACAGAGGAGACTTTCTAGTGATTGGTTATCTGGAGAAGTGATGAAAGAGTAAAAGGATAATGTAGCAGTGAAATAGCTGATGGTAGATTGAATAAATAGAAAGTTGTAATAAATTTTTTGGGAGATTTTTGGTTTCTTTAATAGTTAAAAATTTCTTTGGTTTTTTTTTGAGATTTTTTTCTAGTAATTTTTTTTTTTTTTTTTTACAAAGAGGATTATTTCCAAAATAGGAAATTATCATCAAATTTATATTTCTCAAAAATACAATTAAACTTCTCAAATGAGAGTAACTGCTAACAAAATACTGGTGTTTGTAGGAAGTATGTGAATGGGCTATGCTAAAATTTAGACCTTTTCTACAATTCTAGGTGTTTTATAACGTCTAGATCACAGAACTACAATAAGAATTAAAATTAAATTATATAGATTGATAATGCATGCAAAAATTAAACAAAAAAGGAAGAGTAGAACTAACTAAAAGAACTTGATTATAAACGACCAATAGGAATATGACTTGAGGAATGTCTTGAGTAATCAATTTGTGTGTAGATAAAAAAAATAATAATAGAACATTTCAATCAATGGGATTTTAAAAAAAAATATAATAGAACAAAAAGAGGAAGATTGTTGTAAAAGACCCAAAACAAACAAGATAAAGTTGAAATTAGTAGACACCAAAACAAAAGGAAATGCAAAGCACTAATAGAACAAATTTAACACAAATAACGTTAATAACATGGGGGAAACAAGAAAAAAACTGAAAATAAAAAACTGAAAAGACAATTAAATTATGACTCTCAAAGGGAATAAAAAAACGTTTTGATAAAAGTATGATATCAATATCATAAAAAAATAAATAGAAAATAAAAATCTTTTAGATTTCTTTCTTTTAAATAAAAAAAAAAATAGCTTCTTTTTCTATTCAGAAACATTTCCACTATCATTAGTAGAAAATAATGGAATTTTATCATATAATTGATTTTCAACTTTATTTGGTGATTCTCTATCTTCATCAAATTCAGCTTCAAAATTATCTAACCATTCAGATTTTATTGATTGGAATTTTTCTTTATTAATTAAAAGAAATTCTTCAACAGTAATATTATTATTATTAATTAATTCTGTTGTTAATGTTGATGCTGATATAGTTGAATTTTCAGTTAAAAAACTATCATAATCTTCATTTGTAAGTCTTTTAAAAATTAATTTAAGATAATATTTAATTGAATTTAGTCCCCTTAAATAACCCATGTCAGGTTGATCTTGATGTTTTGGTGGAAATGTTGCACTACTCAAATCTGATAAAGTTGTAATACATTGAGCAAAATCAATAATATTAACTTTAATAACTGGTTTTAAAATTTCTTCAGAATCTAAACTTTCTTCATTATTTTCTTCATTATTATCTGGATCACCATCATACATTAATAATAATGAAGAACCATATAATCTATAACCATTTAATTCTTGCATTGCAACTTCTAAATCTTCAATATCATTTAATAATTTTGGTATTCTTTTTAAAATACTATAAATTGATTCACCATCATAAAGATATCTTGCTAAACACATTGCAAATTGATAACCAATTTTAACATCTCTACCAAAATATTTATCTCTTGAAAGATATTTCTTTGTTGGTTTATTCCAAATTTGCATACCACAAATACGAACACCTAATTGTCTTGAAGTTGTAATAAAACATTTTTTTCTTTGTGATAATTTTTTCTTTAATGGAGCTTCAACACCATATTGTCTTGTACCCATTTTTAAATCTAAAACACAAGGTTTTTTAACACCAGCTGTTAAATCTTCCAACAGTAAAAATCTTTGAATTCTACTAACCTTTTTACGTGACAGACTAGCTCTTGGAGTCAGTATTGGTGATGTTAAAGCATTTAATGAAGTATCTTGTTCATTATTATTATCATTTCTCTGTGTTTCATCATCTTCATCCATAGCAAAGATCGAATCACTATTAGATCTATTCAATTGAGGTGTAGATGGTCTTTCATTATTATTATTATTATCTTGATTTTGTGATTCATTAACAGATGAGTTACTAGGTTCATAAGCAGCAACTTCATTATTCATTCTTTGCAGATCAGTTAAAGATTTATAAGATTTTCTTAAAGTTTGAGTATCAAGTCTTCTATCAAAATCACTTGTTGATGAAGCACTCAATCTATGACGAACATGAGGTTGAGCAGTAATTGGAGATGATAAATTTCTAGCATTAATAATTTTTGGACTTGTTGTTGAATTTCTATATGATCTTCCACCAATTGATGTAGTTGAAGTTTTCTTTGGAATTTTTGGAGCAAAAACTTCTTGTAAAACTAATTCTTGTAATTTTCTATTAACTGATGTTGAACCTGTTAATATTGGTGAATTTGATAAAGATTTATTAGATGATGATGAAGGTTCAAATAAATTATCATTATTTGTAGAAATTGGTGAATTTAATAATAATGAAGTATTTTCATTCAGATCATTAAAGGAATTTGCAGGTGATGGAGCAGATGATGAATATTTTTGCCATAAAGAATCTGGAATTATATGTTTATTATCATCTAAAACAACTTCTGGTAATAATTCTTGATCAGTATTTGAAATTGATCTATTTAACATTGTTAATGGAATATTATTGCTTGTATTATTAACATTCATTTCATTTGATGAATTTGGATTAACTATTAAACCAGTTGAATTTGATAAAGAACCATTTCTTGAAGTTAATACATTTTCATCTTCATTAATTGATTGTAATTGTTCTTCAGTTAAATCACAATCATCAACAAAAGTTGAATATCTAACATTTAAAACACCAATATAACGAGGCATAAATTTTAATAATTCTTTATGATAACGTTCAATTGTTTCATACCAAGCATTTTCTCTATTAACCAGAGCTTTACAAACTGCTCTATGAGAAAATCTAAAAATTGCTGTATGACCACCAACTTTATTATTAAATGGAGTTAATTCAACAGCTAATTGAAATTTATCTTCTTCTTCTTCATCATTTTCATGTCCTTCAAATTGATCATTATTCATTTCATTATTATAATCTTGATATATAACTGAATCATCAACAATTTCATTTTCTTGTAAACCTTCTTGAAGTTCATGATTATGATGATGATTTTCTGAATAATTTACAATTTCATCATTATTAGAGAATTTAACTGTTGTTTGGTTATCAATTTTAACATCTTTACCATCAGAAGTTGGAGTTATTGATAATTTAGCAACTTTAATAGGAGAATCAATATT
This sequence comes from Ruyongia namnaoensis, assembly GCA_030563805.1. Lineage (NCBI taxonomy): Eukaryota > Fungi > Ascomycota > Saccharomycetes > Phaffomycetales > Wickerhamomycetaceae > Ruyongia > Ruyongia namnaoensis. The sequence continues at coordinate 61,611 of JAJMKA010000023.1, forward strand.
TTTATTATTATTATTATTATTTAAATCTAATTTTTTTGAAGGAGATTCATCAACTTGAATTTCAATTTCTTTTTCTTCAGTTAATCTTTGTATTTTATCTTGATTTGTATCAGTATTATGAGGTATATAAGTAGCTGATGATACAGGTTCTAAGATTGTTGTTGTTAAAGTTTCTTTATCTTGATCATTTAATGGAGATGAAGGACTATTATTATTATTATTATCCGAATCATCCAATATATTTTCATGATATAATTTTACAGCTTTAATTGATTCAATACCTGTACCTGAAGTTAATTTTGAAAATGAAGCACCAGATATACTAGCTCTTTGTTTTGAATATTTTTGTTTTATTGGTGACCGTATTGAACCATCATTATTATTAATATCAATCAATTTCAATTTAGTAGATAATTTATTAGTAGATTCATTATTATTATTTTTAGTTGGAGATATTTCTTTTTTATTATTAGTAGTATCATCATTATCATTATTATTTTCAACATCATTAATCTCATCATTGCTGTCATTATCACTTCTGAAAAGTCTTAGAGAATGAGCAGCTTTACGACCAGCTAAATTTGGAGGAGGAGAAGATGATGATGATTCAGAGGCATCACTATTGTCAATATCATTATTGTTATTATAAGAAGAGGAAGTAGAGTTTGTAAAACCAGTCTTTCTTGGAGAAAGATCTGTAATTATTATTTGATCAGATTCCATTATATATGATTAAAGTAAAAGAACATAAAGAATTAAAAAAAATAACAAAATGAACAAATATTAAAAAAGCCAAATGAAACCCAAAACCTTAAAAGAAAAAACCCACTGATGTGTATAGATTGATTTTGTTATTGTATGTTAATAAAAACTTATCTCACAAAAGAAAAAAACCCAAAAGAAGAAACAAAAAGATGAGAAAAATATAGTTGTGCAATGTCCCGCCAGCAGAGTATATAGAGATATGAATGTATAGAGACGATTGAGAGCAAACAGGAACTGCAATTGGATTTGTTGATCTAATTCTTATAGGAAAGTAAGAAAGTTTTGTAAAGTAAAGATTATCTGTTAAGATGGGATGTTTTGTTTTTGTTTTTGTTTTTTTTTTTAACTATACGAAAAATTTTGAAGGTCGTTACCCCCAACGAACTTTTTGGTAATTTGGTAGTTATTAGTATAGTAGATGAGTAGTAGTAGTAGATGAGTAGTACGTAACGTGTTTGTGTCTGGAGAACATAGAGACCATGTGCCAGAATTCAGAAAGGTAAATAAAGTTGTGTTGTTGTTTTCTTTTTGTGGTGAAATTTATTATTGTGCTACAGTGAATTGAAGAGGTACACGATGTTGTATATTTAGTGTATCGTGGTTGAATAGAATAGTTGTTGAACATGGATGATATCACTATCTCTAGATTGGCAGGTTTGGCAGTTTGGCAGATGTGCTGGCTAAATCAACATATCAACTCAAATTCAAATTGTGATATAATAAACGTGCCTAAATACTCAAACATTCAACGTAGAACAGTAAAAGGTCTTAAGCTGTTATTTGACAAATTGGTTTTGCACTTCATTCAGGCACTTCTCACTTGTCATCTATCCTATAATTATCAACACATCTTTTTATTTGGATTTCGAATATGCTGAGTATTTATGTCTTTGTGTCATTAATATCATCGTCAAAAAAACAATCTTCAATCTTTAGAGTCTAATTCAACTTGTAAACACGCAACACCTAACTCCACATTCTTTCTTAAACTATCAGTGTACTGTTTCTCCAGTTTTTGTAATTCTTCATTACCTCTTAATTGAGAATCATTTCTATCTTGATTAATTTCATCAATCTTTCTTCTTTTATTCTCAACTTCATCATCTAAATATCTTTTTGAAATCTCTAATTCTTCATTAGCTAAAATCAATTGATTCTTACCATATCTATAATGTAATGCCAATGAATCATTTCTTAATTGTGTAAAAACAAGTGATTTCTTAATATTATTAACATCATTAAAATTTGAATATCTTTCAAGATCAATACCTCCAATTGTAAAATCTAAATTATTTAAATCAGAATCAACCATCTTTTGTACTAAATTTGATTTTAATTTGATCTCTGGATAATTTTTAGATACTACTGGATGTATTTTACTAGTATCCATGTTCTTTAATTCTTCTTTTATTAATTTATCAATTTGTAATCTTTCTTCATCAGTTATATCATCATCAATGTCTAAAACCCACAATGTTAGTATACTGCAAACATATATCACTAATAAGTAAACACATACATGGAAGTGAATCTAATGGTTCATAGTACATTATTCCTATAACCTTATTCTAATTCTAATTGTTTACTATTCTCTACTCTAATAATTTTTTTATAGTATGTAAAACAGTTAGTGCTGAGAATTACGCCTATACTACATACAAATCCACTTCCCGTTCTCAAAACTACACGCATAATTATTTTTTTTATAACTTCACCAAAAATTGAAATAGTCATAAAACCACACGTTATTTAAGAGATCATCAAGTAATTCACAACTATAATGTCTGATCCTGTAGTGGAAACAAAGCCAACAGTCAACACTGCTGCACCTGCTTCACCTGCTGCCTCTGCCCCTGCCTCTGCTGCAAGCACTGCTCCAGCTACTCCAGCTACTGGTGAAAAGAAATTAACTAATAAAGAATTAAAAGAATTAAAAAAGAAGGAAAAATTAGAAAAGAGAGCTGCTAAGAAACAAGATCAAGGTTTACCAGCACAATCTGAAGCATCAAAACAAAAACAACAAAATAGAGCTAAAGAACAATCTAAAAGTACTAATGATAAAAATTTAAAATCAACAACAGTTAAAAAGAATAATACATTATTTAGTCATTTAGAATCAAAAGAACAAAGAGTTGAATTATTAACTTTATCACAACAGCAAATAACTAATTTAGTTCATCCTGAAATCTTATCATTAACTCTTAAATATTCATCATATACAATAGTTGGATCAATTCCAAGATGTCTTGCAATGTTAAATGCTTTTAAAATTGTTATTAATGATTATCAAACTCCCAAAAATACAACATTAACAAGAAATTTAACAAGTTATTTAGGTTATCAAATTGATTATTTAAAAACTGCAAGACCATTAAGTGTAACTATGGGGAATGCAATTCGTTGGTTAAAACAAGAAATTTCTTTAATTTCAATTGATGTATCAGATTTAGAAGCAAAAAATGAAATTTTAGAAAAAATTGATATATTTATAAAAGAAAAAATTGAATTAAGTGATAAATTAATTATTTCTTCTGCATCATCACATATTCAAAATGGTTCAACAATTTTAACTTTTGGTTATTCAAATGTTTTAAAAGAATTATTTTTATATAATTTTAAAATTTTAAAAAAAAAATTTGAAGTTATAATAATTGATTCAAGACCATTATTTGAAGGTAAAAAATTAGCCAAGATATTAACATCAAATGGTGTTAAAGTTCAATATTCTTTAATAAATTCATTAACTTCAGTTTTCCAAAATGTTGATACAGTATTTTTAGGTGCTCATGCAATGTTATCAAATGGATTTTTATATTCAAGAGTTGGATCAGCAATGATTGCAATGCATGCAAAATTAAAAAATATTCCTGTTTTAATTTGTTGTGAATCAATTAAATTTAGTGATCGTGTTCAATTAGATTCAGTTACATTAAATGAATTAGGTGATAATGATGCATTAATTGATTTATCAAATCAATTAAATCATAAAAAGAAATCAAGTATTGCATTACAAAAATTTATTGAAACTCATGAATCATCAACAGAATCAACACAACAAAAGACAAATAATCAAAAGAAATCATCACAAGAAGATCCAACAAAGAATACAACTTCAACATCTGCATTAAATAATCCATTAAAAGATTGGAAAACTTCATCATATTTAAATGTTTTAAATATAATGTATGATTTAACACCACCTGAATATATTCAAAAAATTATTACAGAAGTTGGTTCATTACCACCAAGTGCTGTTCCAGTTATTTTAAGAGAATATAAAGCTAGCTAAACACTTTTTGTTTATAGATACAAATAAATATAGAATCAAATAAATATTTATTTACACTACAGAAGAAGTAGGAATATTACAATTGTTATTAGTTACAGCAGAAGTAGGAATATTACAATCATTATTATTAAAGTTATATAGTCTCTCTCTCTAAACATAAACAAAAAAAAAATTAAGTTAAACTTGTAATTTGTATAAAATATAACCAGTATATAAATAAGTTATTAAATTAAAAAAGAATGGAAGAAAAGGTTAATTCAATAAAGAATGAACAGAATTATCTCTTCTCATAGCAATCAAAACTTTAGCATGATCATGAGCATCTTGATCTAAACCATCCTCTAATAAAGTATTATCACCACTATTATTACCAGAATTATTACTATGATCATTTTCTTCTTCACTTTCTTCTAAAGTATTACAATTATTATAATTACTTATTATTGAATTTTTTCTTTTTAATGAATTATTTGAAATTGCTGAAAGATTTGGTGAATTTGAATTTGAATTTGAATTAGGTAATTGAATAATTGGATTTGGTAATTGAAAAATATTATTTGAATTTGGATTATTTGTTGTATAATTATTTGATTGAATTGATGGAGATGAAATCATTTTAAAATTTTCAAATCTTGACCTTATATTTGCACTGTTATTTAAATTTTGTGGTGGAACAAAATCTGAAATACTCATTTTTCTAATTGGACCAACATTATTTAAATGAGAATTTAAATTTGAATTTGAATTGTTTGTAACAGGGTTCAGTTCAGGTGTGATTAATGGTGAGGGTAAGCTAAGATTCCTAAGTTCATTATTAATCTCTATTGAAGATTCTTTCAGATCATGAGGATCAACTATTGAAGAAGAATATGAAGATGAAGAAGTTGTTCTTGTTTCAGAATTTTGATTTGAGGATTGTTGTTGTAATTGTAATTGTTGAGCATATTCATCATAAAGTTTATTAAAATCATATTCAATTGATAAATTTCTATAAGTCTCTGTATCAATATCAATTTTATTAAAATTTAAATTATTTTGAGATAATAAAGATTGATTATTAGTTTGATTTGAATCAATTAAATTTATTATTGAATGAAGATATTTAATATAATCAACAGTTGCTTGTAAAATAGTTAATTTATACATTCCTTCATTATTATTATTTGAATTACTATTATTTGATATTGAATTATTTCTACAAGCAGGTACAAGATATTTTAAAGCTTCAAATTCTCTATTCATCTTTATTCTTCTCTTTTTTTCAATTATTGAATGAGCAGTCTTATGTTCTTTACGTCTCTTTTCTAATTCATTTTGTGATATTAAAGAAGCACTTGATCTTCTTCTTCTCTTCTTTTTTTGAGTTCCATCATTATTTTGAGTTGAATTATTTGAAGAATTGGTGGCGTTGGCAGTAGCTAAAGGGTCCATTGGTTCTAAATTTGGAGTTGTATCAGAGTTCATCTGAATGATTGTTGGTTTTAGTTCAGGTGGTGGCGGTAGATACATTGTAGTAAGTTTTTTTGTAGTAGTATTATACTGATGGAGATGTGTCAACGCTTATGACACTTTGAAGTAATAACCACACCTAATAGATGAATATTAATATTAAAGAGAATAAGTAGAGATATATTAGTATATTTATTTATCTAATTGGAGCACAAGATCAAATTTAATTTTTATTGTGTCTGTTTGCTACACGTGGATCGCACGTGTGTTTTTAATGTTAATATCACAAGACAGTAGAGAAGTGGATAATCGTGTTTCTTTGTTAAGTGATGGTAAACATGTGTCAGTGTAACAATCAGCAGTCAGAAGAGTACATGTCTCCCTACTACCTACTACCTTCTCTCTTATACTAGTAGTCTAGTAGTTTGGAGCACGAGTTGATCTTCACCACTCTGCCAATTTGTTCGCGTGTCAATAACAGTTATAACAACGCTAGATGTATTCAGTGCTAAACTACAAGACTTAACAATCATCATGACTAGATAAGATTACAGTAGTTACTAGTTGGTAGTTTGTAGTTTGTAGTTATCAGTTATGCCTTCAAGTTTCAACATAAACTAGTAATAGTACTAGTGGATTAGTAGTAATAATATTCAAATTTAATAAGTATCTTATGACCTTAAGAAATAGACGTTATCAACATAGACACATAGAGTTAGACACTAAAATTACAGTAAGAATATCTCTAATTAATATCAATAACACCAATAGACTCTTCAGTCTTCTCTATTAATTTATTTTCACTCTCGAATTAAGTAAAGTACAATTAAAGCTACAAATATTAGTTTGAAAAAGGATATTTATTGAAGAAAGGTATATGATCGATACAAGTATTCTTTCAACTTATATCAATATAATAACCTTATTGATTTTAATAGCTAATTATAAAATTTAAATCTTAAAATTTGCTATTTCATAATCTTCATGTTATATCAATGAATTTAAGATTCCTCGTACACTGTAAGTCAAGTTAGGTAAACTTAACAAAAAATCTTTCATTAAAAATCTATTGAAAGAAAAGTTTAAAAACTTGTTTAATGAAAATGACCAGTACGATAAAATCAGAAACCAGATAAGTATTGATCATATGTTAGAAGCCTAAGAAAACTCACATCTAATTTCAAAATGAATATTTCAAAGAAGTGTAAACCATAGACTATTAGACATTCTAAAGGGGCACTTTGTATTTGGAAACAAAAATTCCGTAGTAAAAAGTTTAAAGGTAGAAAAAATTTAAAAAAATTCAAAAAAACATTGAACAAGTCCCCTTCCTTATATCAATTAATTAAAACTAAAATCACAAGTGTAAAATGATAATAGTAATATAAAAATTGAAAAGCAGTTTCACAAAATTAAAAAAAAAAATTAAAAAATTCAATTGGCAGAAATTCTTTTATTCCGGATAAAAGTCATATGCTCTTCATCAATAATCACCTTCATCACCTTCATCACCTGAACAACAGGTTAAATCATTGATTTATACGTTTTCTCAATACACGATTGGAATACAAAAACTTAAAAGCGTACATAATTGTTATTTTCTTCTTATTACTCAATTATAATAAATGAAAACTAAAAAACTACAATTAAAGTACTTATGTTGAAAAAGGGTATTTATTAAAGTCTATATGAGGTTTAAATTCAATACAAGTATTCTTTCAATTTATATTGATACATTACCTCTTGACTTTAATCATAAGTTTAAATCTAAATATTCTTGTAATATGGAAAAATATTAAATTGTCCATATTAATATAGGATTCTATTTAAGTAAAAAATTGGGTATAGAATCCTGAATCCTGAATTTAGTTTTAAAGACACTTATAAAAAAAGACGAATATATTAAGATTTAACCTTTGAAGACTTCAAGTTTAATAGTAAAACATACTTCGATGTCATGCACATATAATAAACCTTGTGATCAAATCACTTCTGCAGTAAATAATGAGAAGATTGTATGAAATCCTTTCAATACAGATAGAAAATGCATTTATGATTTAACCTTTATTCAAGTTTAAACTTTAAAGAAAACATAGATGATATTAATTTTACTGAGATCTCATCCAAACTCCAGAACAGGAAAAGACGTAAAAACGTAAAGATTGAGTAAAGGCTAAGGATTAATTACAGAATTCAAAAATGTTTTTGTTAAAAAAAAAAAAAAAACACTCAACTTCAGGAGTTCAGGAGGTTCAACTTTTCTACTTTCCAATATTCCAATATACGTTATTATTATTTTCTTATTATTCGATTGTTAAAACTACAAATCTCTTGAATCTTGATACTTTGAAAAAGGTATATATTGAAATCTGAAGAAAATTTAATCAACACAAGTATTCTCTCAACTTATGTTAATATAATCTCTGAAGTTAATTATAAATCAACTTATAAAAATTCATCTGATTTCATAAATAATTACTATTTGTCAATATTATATCAATCAATTGAAACAAAATTAAATAGAAATAGATTCAATCCAAAAAAGAAAAGAAAACAATTCTATTCGACAATTCATGAACTTAGACGTCTCAATTCTTTAAGAGCTGGAACACCATAACATTAACAAATTATTTAAAGAGAAAAATTCTTAGGTATTGACATTAATTACCATCACATGCATGAGTACTCATAACAGCAATATAGATATGAACTAGAAATCGACTACCAAACAAATATCCTTGATCCCAACACCTATGGCAAATGGATTCGATGCTTATGATAAAAAATAATTATGAGAAATAATAAGTATTGAACAAATGAGAAAACAGGGATTTACCCTAATATCCAGATTCCAGCTGCAATAGAATAATGCTTAACAGATTTGCTACTCAAAAACAAAATACATTAGAAAACGTTTTTCAGCTTGGTGAAGATATAGTTGGTAATGTTGAAGCTAGTAGAAACTTTTCAAAAAAAAAAAATTGTAGAATTAATTGACAGAATTTTTTTATTCCGGATAAAGCTCATATTCTCTTCATCCTTCATCACTATATTATTCCAATTAAAAGCGTATATAATTATTATTATTCGAATTTCGATTATAACAAATGAACACTTAAAACTACAAATCTGATCTTGATACTTTGAAAAAGGGGTATTTATTTGAAATCTGAAGAAAATTTAATCAACACAAGTATTATTTCAACTTATGTTAATATAATCTCTGAACTTAATTGTAATTATAAATCAGCTTATAATAATTTCAATAATTATGATTCATATAAAATATATGATATAATTAATGAGAATTAAAAGTAAACTAATATAAAAACTAATTACTATTTGATAAGATTTCAAATTTTCAATCCTGTATCAATCAATTGAAACAAAATTAAACAGAAATGAATTGTCGTTGGGTTCACACTTTAAAGCATCAATCAAAACTCAAGAAAAGTAGGTTGGTTATACAGGGATTCTTGCAACCTACACTCGCAGATCAATGTAACAACACTGATACTAGCGGAACCGTTAATAGTGGTATAGCCTAATCTGAACTAATAAATTGTTCAAGAAACTTCTGTTTTCAACTTTTTTTTAAAACTACAAAAAAAACAATGGCAGAAATCTTTATTCCGGACAAAAGCATCACCTTCATCACCTGAATTTATCTTAAAAGCGTTCAACTACAAAGTTAATCTGTTTAAAAGGGTATTTATTAAAGTTTAAATGAGGTATAAATTAAATTATTAATCAATACAAGTATTCTTTCAACTTATATTAATGTATAACCTCTTGACTTTAATCTATAATTTTAAATCTCATATCAACAGTTGAGTGTTGTCACAATGAAATCTTCCACTCATTTAATTCAACTTTCACTCGTATTATACTGCTAATAGTTCTACCATGAGTTCTTCCTTAACACTAACCTGCACATTATCGGTTCCTGTCGAGTGATGAATGATGAGTAATTAGTGATAATAAGTTGAGTTTTTCATTGATTATTTTATAAATCATTGCAACTTTCATCAATATCAACATTTGATCTGATTATTTGATTAGTTAAACACATGGACCTCAAGTATGCAGCTCCCCATCTAGTATATACATCATCATGTAAAGACTTAAATGGATTTCTAAAATCAAATTACGCATATGCCAATAACAGTCCTAGAAGCTATTGTTACAATATATGCTGTGCGACGTGCGTTTCAATTATGATTATTGAAGTGTTGAAGTCTTATTTCGTCCAATTTTTCCTGTAATATTTGGGTATTTGAATATAATAAAACTGGCAGAATTGTATTCCGGATGAATTGTAGTCGCTACAAATTAAGTAGTTTTAAAAGGTATTTATTGAAATATCTATGAGGTAGTAAGTATTAATCAATACAAGTATTCTTTCAACTTATATTAAACTATAATTCCTTAACTTAATAATATTCTATAAATCATTAAGTTGAATCGATCTCAATTTTCAATAATATCAATCAATTGAAACAAAATTAAACAAATCCAAAAAAACCTGTTTAAATTAATACAATCAATCTAAATCAAAAAAAAACCAAAATATTGATTGATTTTTTCAATTCTCAGATTATATGGTATATTTGCAACAATTGATGGTTCAAATTGTTTGAAGTTTAATAATTAAACCTCATAATACTTCAACCTAGGGTCATTAGAATTGTGACTCGTTTAAACATATACTCCAAGGCGAACTATCAAAATTAATTTTGCAAATTGAATACTCATCAGCGTATTCGTTTAAATCAAGCTTAAAAGAATCAATCGGCAATAGACATTACCATCCAACTTTCAAAATAAATGATGAACATCACATATCCAGTACTTCTGAGTTCAGTGTAAAATTATTTGAACTTCTGTGTAAAAATTGAACTTTTTCAAATTATAAAAATTTTATTAATTGGCAGAATTGTCCGGATAAAAGCCATCATCACCAACATCAACTGGATTATAAATTCTACATTATTCAATAATTAAAATACAAAACAATTAAAAACATGTTTATTACTATTATTAAAATTATCAAATTATATTAATTATTGAAAAATCCCCTGAAGTTTAATTATAAACAATATCTAAATAATGGATTTTCAATATCTGTTAAATCAGCAAATTCTGAATTTTCAATTCTTTTAAATTCTTTTAAATCTTCTTCATTCATTAATTCATCTCTCTTTTTATTTAAATACCAATATCTCCATAAAATCAATAAAATTAAAACTAAAACAACTGCATTACAAACAACAATGGCAATTTTACCACCTGTATAACTTGGTGCTTGTGATGCAACAAAAGTTTGAGGTCCAATTAAATTACCAACACAATAACCTATAAAGAAAATAGCAGTCATTGTGATTTTTTTAGTATGACCTGCAGTATTTGATTGAAAACATGATAATGTACAAATTGTTGTAACTGGGTAAACATATTGTAAATAATAACCACATAATCTTGCACTTTGACTATGACTTGCAAATGCTAACATACAACAAGAGAAAAATGCAACAACCATTGCTAAAAATGAAACAATTAATCTTTGTGGAATAATAAAAGTTAAAGCAGCAAATAATGGACAACCAATTAATTCAACAGCACCACATGGCATATTCATTAATAAAGATTCTTTTGATGTATAACCAAAATCATCAGTTAATAAAATAGCACCAAAATTTGTTAATGAACCATTTGGAATATTTGAAGCAATACCGAAAAAGAAATATAACCAAGTTAAAATATCAAATAAAGCTTCTTTAAATTGATACATTTTAAAATGTGGATTACCAAAACCTTGTTTATTATTTCTAATTCTTTGAATAACCATTAATTTTTCTTCTTCTGTTAAAAACCATGCCTTTGATGGATTATCAGGTATATGGAAAAAGAAAATAATTGAAATTGCAATAGTCATTAAACCTGTAACAATAAACAAGACCTTCCAAGCAATAATATTATAAGAACCTGAATGAATTGAACAACCATAAGCAATTGCACCACCCATAATTGTACCAAAACCATTACAACTAAACCAAAGAGCAGTTCTTAAAAATTGTTCTTCCTTTTTATACCATTGACCAGTAATAATAACCATTGCTGGAGAAATTGAACTTTCAAAAACACCTAATAAAGTTCTTAAACTAATAAAACCAGCATAATTATGAGGAACTGCATGAAGACATAAAAGAGCACCCCAAATAAAAATAAATGCAGCAGCAGTTTTAGCAACTGGGAATCTTTGTAAAATTAAATTTGCAGGAAATTCAAAAACTAAATAACCTAAATAAAAAGCAGTACCACACCAAGAATACATTGTACCAACCATATTAAGATCAGTTTTTAACCCCATAACAGCAGCATAAGAAGTTGTTGTTTTATCCATAAATTGAGTAGCATATAATAAACAAATTAAAGGTAATAAATATAAATCAATTTTTCTTAATAATTTTTTATCTAAAGCAGGATCTAAATCTTTATTATCTGGATTTAAATTAAGAGCTAAAGTCATTGCTTGATCAACATCACCTGTAATATTAATATTTTTATTATGATCAGTTGGTGATCTAAAACTTGTAATAACATGATTTGGATTTTTTAAATCATCTTTTGTAAAAGAAACAATTGGAATTATTTCAGTTTCATCATTTTCTTTTGAAATATTTGTTAATTTTTCATTTGATATTTTATCATTTTCATTTGATAAATTATCAGAAGACATCTTTGAAATTTGATTGATGATTGAGAAAATTGAAATTAAGAAATTTGAGGAATATAATTTATATTTATACTATAATGAATAATGAAATTCACTCCATTAATTTTTGTAATTTACACATTAACTATTTCTTATCAGCGCCTGGATGATCAGCGAATCTCATTCATCGCACCATTAACCTAAACAATTAAAACAACCACTTAACGAATGATGAATGAAGAAATATATGCAAGTAGCGCCAAATAATTCAGCCATGCAGATTGTACTAGTCACCAGTCACTCAGAGATCAATCTCCAGATTCCAATGATTCAATTAACTAAACTCCTTCTTCGTAACCAATTTCCTAAATTAATATTTTGGTAAACCTCAAATCCTCAAATTGATAAAAAAAACCTTAAAAATTATTTGAAGAATCAAGAATTCAAAAAGATTGTAGTTGAAAAGATTATAAGAAATTTGAAATTATTATCTCTTGGTCTCTTGGTCGCTTGGTTGTTTTTTTGGTATATGATAAATATAGTTTTAGTTATTACCGTGATGGGGAGACATAATTCAAAGACAGGCTAACAGCTAATTAACCAACTCAATTCCTTCAATAAATTGTAATCACTAACAAATTGTATCATACATCACTATCAATCATTGATAACGAATGCTGACTCCTTCACCCCTTCAACATTAATTTTAAGCTTATGGAAGTTTTCGAAAGCAAAAAATTTTTCACCCTAGATTGAATGCCTCACAAAAATCAACACGATGAAAGATAATACCGCCGATAATAAATATCTATAATGGTTGTTAAATATATGGACGTTGTGTTGTATAGATGTAAAGCAGAAGTAAAAGAGATGAAGATGAAGAAGATACACCTACATTTATATAATATTAGCTACAGAACAATTGTTGGTACCTTAAGCACAATTCGGAGATGTCCGTGTTTTTGTGTCTTTGTGAAATCAACAATGTTATTTGTTAGTAGTTTTAGTTGAAGGTGTAAGTGTATAGTAGACAGTAGTAAGTAGTTAGTAGTTGATCAATGCACCTACTTTGGTTATGTTACATTTAGTCTTTATGATCTAGTATTCTCTTCTATCTAGAGCTCTCTATCTCTTCTCTCTTTCTACTATAAAACTTATTCTTTACTATTACTATTTGTTTCTTCTTTCTACTATTAAAATGTTAACGATATAGCTTTTCGGAGATCGGGTCTGGTTTACCGATAATTAAACATTACTACACCACTAAACTACAATAACTATTGATCTATCCATTAATTCATTACTATTAAACAAAAAGCTCTTCTCATAATTGAAATCCAAATCTTTTATTAACCCATTGTCCACCATGTTCTTCATATTCTTGTTTTGAAATCCGAACTTGTTTAAATAATTCATTTTGACTAAATTTATTACATGATTCCCATCCATAATCAATTGGATTTTCTTCAAATAATCCAATTCTAATATCCCATTCAACTGGTAGAGTAATCTTTAATTCATCATATAATCTTTGACGAAATCCTGGTATTTTAAAATTACCTCCAATTAACATAATATTTGATACAATTAATGGTTTAATAATATCTGGTAATTGATTAATTGTATCTAAAATTGTTTCTAATAATCCAGGTTTATTATTTAATCCAACAATCTCTGGATGGAAAATTGTCTCTGGTACACTAAATCTTTCATCATATAATTTTAAAATTTGTTGTTCTTGTGGTTTATATTTTAATTTTAATTCTGGTGTTAATACATAACCATGAACACTTGTATTAAAATCTGGTAAAACATATTCAAATTTTTCTAATTCTTTATTCTCTTTAACTTTTCTTAATGATTCATTATAATTAAGACTGAAAAAACATGATTTTTCTTTAATTTTATTAATTAATACTGTTTCATCTGTAACATTATAATGTCTAAATGATATAAATTCTCTTAATACACTTGATAAAAATCTACCACCAATTTCTAATTTTCTAACACCCTTCCAATAAATATTACCTTTAATCATTGGTATTACCCATGTACAATTAAAACCTGAATCAATAATTAATTGATAATCTGAATAATTTTTAATTTTTGAAATATCATTCTTTAATTCTGGATAATATAATGATTCATTTTTTTCAAAATTCCATGGTATAAATGCAGCAGTTGGTTGTTTATAATAATTTGCAAAATTATATTCTTCAAATATAATTTGATCAGTGTTTAATGATAATGTTGGTAATGTAAATGGACTCTCTGTTAAAATTAAATTTAAATCTTCTGTATTATCAACATCTAATCCAACATCTCTACTAGTAAAACAATAATCCCAAACAAGACTCTCTGTCTCCCAACTAGTCAATTGTCCCTTCTCAATTGGTCTTTTAAATATTAAACTATTTATATCATTAACATCATCTAATTGATTTCCAATAAATAATTGTTTATCCTTTGTTCTAACAATTGAATTATGAACTCTCCTTATTAATGATTTCTCCTCTGAAGAATATCCTAACTTGATTTCATATGAACCATTATCTATAATTAATGTTCTAGACATCCCTTCTCTCTATAACTCTTATTCTTCAATAATTTGATTTCAATGTTAATGTTTATTTGATGTTTTTCCCAGTAAATAAAAATAAAAAAAATTATCACGTGATTTTTACCCTGAATTTAAATTTATCACGTGACCCAGTTTTTTTTTTTTTAATAAAATGTAAACAATCAAAATCAAAACAAATCAAATCAAATTAACGTGTCAGAGGGCAAACTTTTTCTCTAAACAATTGAAAAGGCATAAGATAGAGGGTTAGCTATGAGTTCAAGTTCTCCAGTACATGAGAGAAAGAGAAAGCCTATCGCTTCATCTTTTCATGATGATGAGGGGGATGATAACTTTAGTGATGCAGCTGAAGATGTAGTAATAGATGTATCAACAGATGAATCAACAGATAAAGAAAATGTTGATTCTCCAAGTCCTTCAAGTAAGATGAATTCTCCATTACATTCTCCTGGTAAGAAAGAAAGAAGAGCTTCATTAGCTCCAATAGATCAAAATATAAATCTACAATCAACAATAACAGCAACTAATATTCAATTAAATCATGTGGATTTACCACCAACTACTCCAACAAAGGAATTACCACCATTAACTCATAAAAAGCAAGTCAAAATTGATGAATCTGATGAAGAAGTGGATGATGATCGTGATAGATCACCAAATAAAAAAATGCAAAAAATTTCAAATTCACCAAGTAAACAAAAACCTTCATTTAATGGACCTGATATAATAACAATTTCACCTATGAAAAATTCAAAATCTTCATTGGAAAGATTAACACAAGATAAACCAAGAGAACCAACAACAAGATTAGTTATTGATAAATTAGTTTTAACAAATTTTAAATCTTATGCAGGTGTTCAAACAATTGGTCCATTTCATTCATCATTTTCTGCAGTTGTTGGACCAAATGGTTCTGGTAAATCAAATGTTATTGATTCAATGTTATTCGTTTTTGGATTTAGAGCTAATAAAATGAGACAAGGTAAATTATCTGAATTAATTCATAATTCTGAAGCTGCACCAAATTTACAATCTTGTTCTGTTGATATTCATTTTCATCATGTTATGGATAATTTAGATGATACAACAACAATTGTACCAAATAGTGAATTAATAGTTTCAAGAAAGGCATTTAGAAATAATTCTTCAAAATATTATATCAATGGTAAAGAAAGTAATTATACTGAAGTTACAACTTTATTAAAAGATAAAGGTATTGATCTTGATCATAAAAGATTTTTAATTTTACAAGGTGAAGTTGAAAGTATTGCACAAATGAAACCAAAAGCTGAAAAAGAAAATGATGATGGTTTATTAGAATATTTAGAAGATATTATTGGTACTTCAAGTTATAAAGAAATTATTGAAGATTCATTTAAAAAAATTGAAGAATTAAATGAAATTTGTCAAGAAAAGGAAAATAGATTTAGTCTTGTTGAAAAAGAAAAAGATTCTTTAGAAACTAATAAAATTGAAGCTTTAGAATTTTTAGCGAAAGAAAAGAATCATTTAGAAATTAAATCAAAAGTTTTCCAATTTAAAATTTCAAAATATAATGAAGAAATAATAAATTCTAAAAATGAATTAATATCATCAAAAGATCAATTAAAAAATGAAAAGACTCAAACTTCTGATTTTCAAAAAGAGATTAAATCTTTGGAATCTGATTATCAAAAATTAATTAAAATAATTGATGAAATATCTGATGAAATTAAAAAGATTAAAGATCTTCAAAAAAATGGTGATAAAGAAAAAGTTTCTGTTGAAGAAAAGAAAAAGAGTTTAGAATCAAAAAAGAAAAAATCTGAAAATTTATTAAATACTGCAATTCATGCATTATCTGAAGCTGAATCAAAACTCACAAATTTAAATGATGAAAATAATTCAAATGAATCAGAAATTAATGGATTAAAAGAATCACTTATTGAAGAAAAGAAAATTTTAGATGAAATTCGTAAAGAATTAACAAATAAAACAAAATCTTATAGTGAAGAAATTGAAGTTTATCAAAAACAACTACAACCTTGGAGTGATCAAATTGAAACTAAAAATTCAGAAATTACTGTTGCAGAGAGTCATATAACGATGATTAGAGATAAAAGATCACAAATTGAAGATGAAATTAAAAACGTTGAAAATAGAATGAATAAAATTATTGATGATGGTAATTCATCTGAACAAGCTTTAGCTAAATTAAAAAGAGAAGAAACACATGTTAAAAGTCAATTAGAATTAGGTGAAACTGAATGTGATCATGCATCTAAAAAATTATCAGAAATGGAAACAATTTTATCAAATTATCGTCAAAAAACTTTAGAAGCTCGTGGTTCTTTATCAACTGTTCAAAATAAAAATAAAGTTTTATCAGGTTTAATGAGATTACAAGAATCTGGTAGAATTCAAGGTTTTTATGGTAGATTAGGTGATTTAGGTATGATTGATGATAAATATGATGTTGCTATTTCAACTGCTTGTGGTCAATTGGATGATATGGTTGTTGAAACTGTTGAAGTTGGTCAACAATGTATTGAATATTTAAGAAAGAATAATCTTGGTTATGCTCGTTTTATTTTATTAACAAAATTAAGAAAATTTAATATGAATAGAATTCAAACACCAAATAATGTACCAAGATTATTTGATTTAGTTCAAATGAAAGATCCAAAATTTGCTCCTGCCTTTTATAGTGTTCTTCAAGATACTTTAGTAGCTCATGATTTAAGAGAAGCTAATTCAGTTGCTTATGGTGCAAGAAGATTTAGAGTTGTTACTTTAGATGGTAAATTAATTGATAAATCAGGTACTTTAAGTGGTGGTGGTAATGTTGTTAGTAAAGGTGGTATGAATACATCATCAAATAATAATATGAATTCAGTTTCAGAATCTGAAGTTTTAAGATTAGAATCAGAATTATCACAAAAGGAAAAGAATTTTGAAATTGCACAAAATGCTTATTATGAAATGACTGATGGTCTGAAACAATTAAAAGATAGATTACCAGAAATTGAAACTTCAACATCTAAATTAAAATTTGAAATTGAATCATTAACTAATGAAATGAAAAATTTACAACAACAATTATCAGAATTAAATAAATCTAAAGTTGAAATGCAAAATGATACAACTGAATTAGTTAAAGCTGAAAAGAAATTATTAACTTTAAGAAAAGAACATGAACAAATTAAAGAACAATCTAAAGAACTTGAAAAGAAAATTAGTGATTTACAAGAAAAGATTATGCAAATTGGTGGTGTTAAATTAAGATTACAAGCTTCTAAAGTTGATAGTATTAATCAAAAAATTGAAATTATTGTTGATAAAATGAAAAATAATAAAGCAGCTTTAAAAAAATTAGAAAATGAAACTAAGAGATATTCAAAATCTAAAACTGAAAAAGAAGTTGAAATTTCTAAAATTGAAGTTGATTTAAAGAAAATTGAAGAAGAATATGAACAAAGAGTTCAAAAATTCAAAGAATTAGATGATAAATTAAATGATTTATTAGTATCTAAAGATGAAAATACTGAAAAGGCTTCAACACTTAAAGATCAATTAGATGAAAAGACTGAAAAAGTTAATGAATTAAGATCAGTTGAAATTGAATTAGAGAATAAGATTGAAAAATTAACAAATAGTTTAAAACATTTTGAAAGAAATGTTAAAGAATTATCTGCTGAATTAGAAGAAATTGCACCAAGAGATATTGATGAATTAATTAGTTTTATTACTGATGATGAAGAAAGATCTAAATATGTTTCACCAAATATTGATATTTTAGAACCTGAACAAATTAATGAATTAGATATTGAAACTTTAGAAGGTGAATTAGAAACTTTAGAAGAATATTTATCACATGCTAAAGTAAATACTGATATTTTAGAAGAATATGGTAGAAGAGCTAAAGAATTTGAAGCTAGAAAAGTAGATTTGAATGATGCTGTTAGTTCAAGAGATGAAATTAAGACTAAGAGTGAAGAATTGAAAAAGAGAAGATTAGATGAATTTATGGAAGGTTTTAATACTATTTCATCAACATTAAAAGAAATGTATCAAATGATTACAATGGGTGGTAATGCAGAATTAGAATTAGTTGATAGTTTAGATCCATTCAGTGAAGGTATTTTATTTAGTGTTATGCCTCCAAAGAAGAGTTGGAAGAATATTTCAAATTTATCAGGTGGTGAAAAAACTTTAAGTTCATTGGCTTTAGTATTTGCTTTACATCGTTATAAACCAACACCTTTATACGTTATGGATGAAATTGATGCAGCTTTAGATTTTAGAAATGTTAGTATTGTTGCTAATTATATTAAAGAACGTACAAAGAATGGTCAATTTATTGTTATTTCATTAAGAAATAATATGTTTGAATTAGCACAACAATTGGTTGGTATTTATAAAGTTAATAATATGACTAGAAGTATTACATTACAAAACCGTGAACTTTCAGAAATTGAAGCTCAATAATTTATGATGGATATATGACTTTTTTTATTGTTTGTGTGTTTCTTAAGGGTTTATAGGGTTTGATTTTATTTAATAAATATTCTTTTTTTAATTTGATTAGAGTAGAACTACGATTTAAAAGAATTAACAAAAAAAAAAGTTAACTTTATATTAATACATTTTTTAGTTTTTTTAATTTGTCATTTTAAATAAATTGGAATGAAAATCTATTTATTCCAACCTTTTGTAATTAAAGCTTTTTCTAAACTATCCCAGAAGAAATTCAATACTTGAGCATCTCTAAATCTTCTTGCTTTATCAACAGCAATTTTTTCAACATTCCAATCTTTAACTTGTTGAGGAATAACATCTGATTGATAATAAAAATAATAACCTTTTACTTTTTGGAATAATTCATCAGGTTTTGTCCATTTATAATTTTTAAATTGCCATAGTTGACCAGTAGTTATTACTGCTACTACTCTATCCCAATGTTCATCTTTATTAAATTTATCTGTACTATTAACAATTAAGAATTTCATTTTACCTAATTTAGGGAATTCATGAATAATATTCTTTACAGTTTCACCAGAACCTGATAAAGCAGTACCTTCTTCAGAATTTGGATCAACAAATCTTGAATTTTCAAAGAATTCTCTAACATTTGCAATTGATATTAAAGCAGATGCAGCTGGTGAAATTAAAATAATTGGAATTTGTGTATTTGTACGTCTCTTTTTTGAATTTGATTCATCTTTTGAACTTGATTTATTATCTCTCTTTTTCAATTGTCTTACAATTTTAGTTTCACATTCTCTTCCAACATTTGAAAAATCAATTGATTTATATCCTCTTAATGCAGTATTATGATCAATTAAAGTACGTTCATTTTTAGAAATTTCTAAGAATTTTGGATCTTCATCAATATCCATTCTATCAATTTTACCATCATGTGTATGTGATTCTGTTTTATGGTCATTATGTTCTTCATTATCTTGTAATTTAATATAATCAGATGTTTCATTTGAACCATCTAACCAACCTGTTAAATCAGATCTTTCTAAAAATGATAATGGTTTTATATTTTTTTCTTGTGCTAAAGTTGGGAATTCAGCAGCTGTTAAATCTTTATTTATCCAAGAGAAGATTATACTCTTTAATAATACAGGATTACCATCTGTTCCAATAAATTCAGTTTCTTTATCTAATTTTAATGTTAATCTAACACCATCTAATTTAACGGATTGTGCCACTGTTATATCCTCTGTTGGTTTGTTTTGATCATCCAACAATATCAGTTTACCGTTCTTTGATATATTCTTCTTCAATACAGGTAAAACTGCCATCTTTTCTCTATTATTTTATCTATACTTTCTGCAATTCAGTGTTGTTCAATTCAAATCACAACAACAAAATTCGAAAAAAAATAATTAAATCGAATTCCGAGGTCAAGTCGGATTTAATTGAATTCCGGGTAAATTTTAATTCCGGTCTTTATAAAAAAATTTTAATTAGAGAAGAGATGAGGTTAGATCAAATAAATTTATTTCAACATTGATATTAAATTAAACTAGATCTATAATGGGTAAAATGTCTACTAAGAAGAAGTATTCTTCTTCTGCTGAAAAGCAAGTCGCTGCTGAAAAACATATGAATTCAGTCTTCAAATTCAACACAGATTTAGGTCAACATATTTTGAAAAATCCATTGATTGCACAAGGTATTGTAGATAAAGCAAATATTCAACCAAGTGATATAGTATTAGAAGTTGGTCCAGGTACAGGTAATTTAACTGTTCGTATTTTAGAAAAGGCTAAAAAAGTTGTCGCTGTTGAAATGGATCCTAGAATGGGTGCTGAATTAACAAAGAGAGTTCATGGTACTCCTGTTGAAAAGAAATTAGAAATTATGTTAGGTGATTTTATGAAGACAGAATTACCATATTTTGATATTTGTATAAGTAACACACCTTATCAAATCTCATCTCCATTAGTTTTCAAATTAATTAATCAACCAAGACCTCCAAGAGTCTCAATTCTTATGTTTCAAAGAGAATTTGCTTTAAGATTATTAGCTAGACCAGGTGATTCATTATACTGTAGATTATCAGCAAATGTTCAAATGTGGGCTAATGTTACACATATAATGAAAGTTGGTAAAAACAATTTCAGACCTCCTCCACAAGTTGAATCAAGTGTTGTTAGAATAGAAATTAAAAATCCAAGACCACAAGTTGATTATAATGAATGGGATGGTATACTAAGAATTGTATTTGTTAGAAAAAATAGAACAATTGCTGCTGGTTTTAAATCATCAACTATTTTAGAAATTTTAGAAAAGAATTATAAAACTTATTTAGCAACAATTGATAATGATGCTATGATTGAAGATGATTCAGGTAAAAAGAGTAATACAATGGAAATTGTTAAACAAAAAATTGATCAAGTATTAACAGAAACTGGTCTTGGTGAAAAGAGAGCTGGTAAATGTGATCAAAATGATTTCTTAAGATTATTATATGCCTTCCATCAAGTTGGTATTCATTTTGCATAAATAAAAATATTTTCATTTTACTTGTTTTCATTATTCATTTATTCATTGTTTTAAACATAAAACACACACACAAAAAAAAATTGGGGTTATAGTATGGTTGGTTTATTTGTCATTTTTAGAGAGTAAGCTACTCGAAACTATATAAGTTATTGTTATAGTTAATTTAATGTAAAAATAGTTCTACAAAATTAATACTTTTTATAGAAGCTTTTGTTAAAAAAAAAATTAATAAAATGCGTAAATTTATTCTAAATTAAACTAAATTTCTATATTATAAATATCATCTTCTCTTTGTTGTTTTGGTCATATCTTTTTCAATAACATCACCAACAACGCCCATTTCTTCCAACTTATCTTCTTCAATACGAATTTGTTCTCTTCTTTCCCACCAACGATCTTGACATAAATCAAATGATTTCTTCTTCAAATGTTTACCACGAGCATCTCTGTTATTAGAAATAGCCCATTCCAAAAATGCAGCACCTGTTCTTACATAGAAGGCTCTTAAATTTTCAAATGGTTTTGGATGTGGTAACCATGGTCTTGGATCTGGAATTTCAGGTTCATCTTCTTCAACTTCTTCTTCTTCCTCTTCTTCTTCAGCAACTAATTTTTGATCTTCAGTTTCTTCTTCTCCATCATCTTCATCGTCTTCATCATCATCTTCTTCATCGAACTCATCTTCTTCTTGATCCTTGACAGCATTTTGAACATCTGTTAAATCTTCCCAATAAACTTTCATACCATCTAATTTAGCTAAATCGATAGAATATAATGAATCAATTGAATAATCTCTTTCACCAGCTTCCCAAACACCACCAAAGATGAATAAAATATCATCAACAACGACAGTAGTAGCATTAAATCTTGGATGTGGTAAAGAATTTACAACTGGGATTTCAACTTGATCATTATCTTCATCATCATCATCACTATTTTCTTCATCATCGAATTTCTTTAATTCATTCTCAATTTCATCATCATCTTCTTTATCATCTTCATCATCATCTTGTAATTTAGCCTTTTCTAAAATTGAATTCAATAATTCTTCTAAATCTTCATCTCTATTTTGTTTCTTTGCCTTAACTTGAGCTTTCTTCTTTTGTGGTCTTAAAGATAATGAATACCATCTATTTGTTTCTACTTGATATGTGAACAAATCATTATAGAATAATGAATCTAATGATTCTTCAGTTTCTTCAAAATCATAAACACCACCAAATAAAACACCTCTACCTTTATGATGAACCATAGAACAACCAACTCTTGGTGATGGTTGGAAACCTTGCTTTTTACGCCTTTCCCATCTAATAGCACCTAAATCACTCTTCATCTTTAACATCCAACAATCTGATAAAATTTTACCTTTTTGTAAACCTTTACCAGCTTTAACTTTACAATAACCACCCCATAATACAGCACCATCAGCACAAGGGATTAAAGAATGACCAGATCTTGCATCTGGTAATGGATGATTTGGAGGAAAT
This sequence comes from Ruyongia namnaoensis, assembly GCA_030563805.1. Taxonomy (NCBI): domain Eukaryota; kingdom Fungi; phylum Ascomycota; class Saccharomycetes; order Phaffomycetales; family Wickerhamomycetaceae; genus Ruyongia; species Ruyongia namnaoensis. The sequence continues at coordinate 84,896 of JAJMKA010000023.1, forward strand.
TCAACTTGTTTCCATTTATAATTTGTGATATCAAATACCCAAAGATCATGTAGATAAGAAGTTGAAGTACCTAAATCTCTAAAACCACCATATAAAATGAAATAATTTTTCCAAACTGTTATTCTATGACCAGATCTTGCACTTGGACCATTCTTTTGTTCAATTTTATTCCATTCTCTTGTATTGACATCTAATAACCATGAATCTGAATAATGATAAAATGTATTTTGTTTTGGAGAAGAAAATTCACCACCATGTAGCAAAACAACACCACTTGGATGAGCAGCCATGGCAGCAGAAGATCTAGGCATTGGACTGTTTTTAGATGTGATTTTTCTCCATATATTTGAATCAACTGAAAAAGTGTATAAATCATTATAAAATGTTGAAATAGAATCTACAGTATTTTCACCACCAAATAAAATTAATTCAGATTTACCATGAGTTGGGTTTGCACACATACATGAGTTTATTCTTCTTGAAGGACGATCAATGACTTTAACATTAATAGCTTCAAATTGTTCTAACTCCTTCTTATAGTTTTCAAGAATCTCATCTAAATCGACATCATCTTCTTCAACTTCACCTGATTTTTTGGCCTTCTTTTTGTTTTTGACCTCAGATTTTGCTTGAGCTTTCTTGTTCTTTTCTTCAGCACGGGCCTTCTTGGCCTCTTTATCCTTCTTACTGTTCTTTTTGGCCATCTTTACTGTTAAAATATAAAATTGTAGAAATTCTTCATAGTAGTATTTTTTTTTTTTTCTGACAGCAGCATCTCTCAAAAATTCACAAAGAACAAAAAGAAAACAAAACAAACCCAAATATTTTATTATTAGCAACATTTACTTTCTTTCCTTTATATCTCTCTTTTAGAAATTCATCAATTGATACATAGCAAAGATGACCAACGAATTGAAAGAAGGGTTAGAAAAGTATTACTCCTGTCACCAAAAACCAAAGGATCTCAAATTTACATATGGTACAGCAGGGTTTCGTACAAAAGCTAATACTTTAGACAGTGTTGTATTCAGTGTTGGTTTATTAGCAAGTTTAAGATCTAAATACTTGGATGGTCAAACCATTGGTGTCATGATCACAGCATCTCACAATCCACCTGAAGATAATGGGATCAAGTGTGTTGACCCACAAGGTGAAATGTTAGAACAAGCGTGGGAAGCATATGCCACTGTTTTGGCCAATTGTAATAGTAGTGTTGAATTATATCAAGAAATTATAAAAATTGCAACAACACTGAATATCAATCTTTTAAAACCTTCAAATGTTATTGTTGCAAGAGATTCAAGAGAATCTGGTCCAAAATTAACAAATGCTACTTTAGATGGTTTAAAAGTCTTTAATACTAATTTTAAAAACTTTGGTCTTCTTTCAACTCCTCAATTACATTATTTAGTTAAAGCTATTAATACTTTAGATTCACCAGTTGAATATGGTCAACCAACAGAAGATGGTTATTTCCAAAAAATGGCTAATGCATTCTCTACAATATTTGATTCTTCATTAATAATGGATAAATCAAAAAAAATTAAAATCACAATTGATGCAGCAAATGGTATTGGTGGTCCAAAAGCTGAAAAATTATTCTCTCATTTTCTAGATAAATATATTGATTATCAAATTGTTAATAACAATTATCTTGATCCAACAGCTTTAAACGTTAATTCAGGTGCAGATTATGTTAAAACAAATCAAAGATTACCAAATAATATTATCCCTGTTCAATTAGATCTATATGCCTCATTTGATGGTGATGCTGATAGAGTTGTCTTTTATTATGCTGATGAACAAGATCAATTTAAACTGTTAGATGGTGATAAAATTTCTACTTTATTAGCAAGTTTCTTAAAAGATTTAGTTGAAAAATCAAATTTATCAGCAAATATTGGTGTTATTCAAACAGCATATGCTAATGGTAGTTCAACTGCTTATTTGACTGATGTTTTAAAGGTTCCTGTTGAATTTACACCAACAGGTGTTAAACATTTACATCATGCAGCTAGTAGATTTGATATTGGTTGTTATTTTGAAGCAAATGGTCATGGTACAGTATTATTTTCAGATGTATTTATTGATACCTTAAAAAGTGCAGAACCATCAACTCCACATGAAAAATTAGCTATTGATACTTTATTCCAATTATCAGAATTAATTAATCAAACTGTTGGTGATGCAGTTTCAGATTTATTAGCAGTTTTAGTAGTTTTAGCTATTAAAAATTGGGATCCATCAAATTGGGATGAATCATATATTGATTTACCTAATAAATTAGCAAAAGTTTTAGTTCCAGATAGATATATTTTCAAAACTACAAATGCTGAAAGACAATTAACTTCACCAGCTGGTTTACAAGATAGAATTGATGAAACTGTTAAAAAATTCACAAATGCAAGATCTTTTGTTAGAGCAAGTGGTACAGAAGATGCTGTCAGAGTTTATGCTGAAGCTGGAACTTATGCTGAAGTTGAACAATTATCAAATGAAATCTGTGATTTAGTAAAGAACTACTAAAATTAAACTTTTTATTTATTTGTGCTGAATTTTGAGTTAAAATCTTTCTTTAATTGTTCTTTTATAACGATTGGGTAATTTCTAATAAAATAATCATGATTTATAGTATTTTATTAATATTCTAAGCTTTCTGGATTCGCTTTAAACACTCTCTGAAACAATATAAAAGAATAATTATAAGCTCCATATTATAAATTTCAATTTTGGTCACGTGCAAACGGAGTTAATTAATCTCCGGGAGAGAGTAGTGGTAGGTACTGTAGAATTTTTACTTTGGTTAAAATGAAATTCTAAATCCTCTTAAAATTTCAAAATTTCTTCTGCGTAATACCAAAGTAATTACAAGTACAATACTCGAATATTAGGAAGATTTGACTAATATTGCTCTTGTTTTGGTCGATTTATGTGTATTTTTGGTTGTTTTGGTGCAATTTTATCAGACCCCGAAAAAATTATAAAAGTGGGAAAAATATTGTAAAGCCTTACTATTGTTGAAGTACCAAAGTATGCAAAATTAATCTGTAATATTTTATATATTAAATAGGATACATGTTAAAAAAAGTACAACGAAATGAATTATCTAATTTTTGGATTGAATATTATCAATAAATAAATAAAAAAAAAACTATTATAAAAAGAAGCAAATGAATTGAATATTTAATCTATTGTTTTAATTTCCCCTTATTCTCTCTTTCTTCTGCCCATATCATACCATATCTTAGAGGAATAATTAATAAAACTGTTGAAATGAAACCAATACCTGCTATTAAAGTAAATGTTCCACCAACACCCATACTTGCAGTCATATGACTTAAAACACCAACGAACAAAGCACCAGCTAAACATCTTGTTAAATTGACTGCTGAAGTTGCACCTGAACCATTTGATGGATAAAGATCCACCAATAATGTTGTATTAATACCTGTAGTTGCCATACAACCAAGACAAACAAAGAATTCACTTACTAAAATAGTTGCTATATTTTGTTTTGTTGAAAGACACCAACCATACATTAATGCAAAACCATCAGCAATTAAAACATATGGGAAAGCAACCATAATTCTTGATTTAACAATATTGAATTTACCTTTATTATTATCATTATTTTGTAAATATTTTGCATATTCTCTTTTATATGTATAATCCAATACTCTACCACAGAAAAAGGATCCAATTAAACCACCAATACCAGCAGGTATATAACAAATACCAATAGTCATAACAGAATAACCATATTCTTTTGATAATTCATTACTTAAAGCTGTCAATAGAATTGTCCAAAGACCAAAATGAATAGCACCATTCATTAAACAAATCAATAATTCTGGACATCTAATAATTGTAAAAGGTGTAAAAAAATCTATAGGTTTTTGATTTTCTAAAGTTTCATAATTTGGATCTTTAATTTGATAATCATTATTTTCTTTTAATTTAAAAAACATTAGAGGACAAGTATCTATAAATTTAGTAAATTTACTTGAATCTCTCATTTTATTATATAATGGAATAATCGAACCATTACCAACAATAGATCTTTTTGTCTCTGGTAATAAAGCCAAAGTAATAATTAATTCAACACCACCACATATTGTTAAAAACCAAAAAATAACTCTCCAATTATTATTGAAACCTGCTAATAATGCAGCACCAATTAAAGAACCAAAAGCTTGACCCATTAATGTTAAACCTGAATTCAGACCAACAAAACTACCTCTTTCATGTCTCTCTGTAATATCACCAACTATACCAGCACTTATTGGAACAATAGGACTAATCCCAACTGATTGAAGACATCTCAGTATAACTATTGTTGGATAAGTTTGCACTTCAGCTAAACCACAAGAAGATGCAATATATACTAAAAGACATATTAAAATTACTGGTCTTCTGCCGTATCTATCTGCAAAACCTGCGAAGAACATTGGTGCTATAGCTTGTGCAATCATATAAACTGTAACTGATACATTGACTAAGGCTTCATCTATTTCAAAATCTTTTTCTAAAATTTGTAAAGCTGGATAATAAATTGGTGAACCAATATTTGACCAAGTTGATAATGTACCACCTTGAATAATGATAAAGAATCTTTCCTTTTGCGAAAAGATAGAAAACTTTGTCTTTGGTTGTTGTTCATCATCATCCACTTCTTCATCTAACTCATATGTTTCTTCATTTTTATTAAAATCAACCTCATTTTCATCTTCTCCATCACGTTTCTTCTCTATCTGAGCAGTAGTTCTTGTATATGAGACTGAATCTTCATATTTCTCGTCCCTGTTTTTGAAGTGAGAGTGTTGAGACTCAGCTGTGGTATAGATCGAACGGTTTCCTTCCATAATGACACTCTACTCTGACAGACTGACACTTATTTGACACAACAAGAAGAATCATGAAAGACAAGAAAGTGAAATTAAGAAATTAAAGAGCCCAGAAAATTGGTTTATAAGATTTCTTATTTTATTTGAAGATTTTTTTTTTTTTTTTACTAGTAGAAAGAAGTATATAGTTAAGGATAAAATCTTTGGAATTAATGTGAATATTGCTGAAGTGGTGATACTTATTAATTCTTAATGAGTGAGTTATAATTCTATACCCCTTAAAATGGAATATCTATAAATTACAATAGAAATCTATAAGATTGAAACTTGTATTGTTTATTATTGTTGCTTTCTCTTTTTCCAATACTAAATTTATACAGAAGAGATTTTATTGGGTTCGAATATTCTAACTTTTAAAACCTCAAACTTCAAGATGAATATTAGTTTATATGTATATTTATAGATATTGATATCAGTAGATAGTAGGGATGATTAAGATTACTAAAAGCCCTTTGTTATTATACAATTTGTAATAAAAAAGTGGAAGTTTTCATCATGATATAAAAAATTGTTAGCTACAATTAGGATATATTTCTCACTCATATTTATTAAAAACCTAAAAAAAGAACACATATTTATCAAAAATATAAAGAATAATCGTTATAGAAGAAATAATAACAATATTATGGGTATAAAATTAGATCAACTTAACCAACATTGGAAAAAGAACTCCATAGAAAAGAAAAAAAAGAATAGAATAAAGATATTTAAATCAATAAAGAAGTTAATAAACACAATAAACCAGCAGTTAAACTACCAACTAGTTTATTACCTGAACCTTCATATTCTGAAATTTCAGCACTTGAACTTGAACCTGGGATTGAAGTAGATGTAGATGATGTTGAAACAGTTTCCGTGATCAAAGTTTTAACAGTTGAAGTTGAATCACCTTCTGATGTATTTGACTCTTCATTTGAACCATTTGATTCAGTACCTGGTGAAACAGTTGATGTGATAACGACTTCTGTTGTTGAAAATGTGGTTGAACAGACATCATCAGAACATGATGTTATAGTAATGATGGTTGTACCTGTAGATTCAACAGTGGTTTCAGTTTCTGTGGATTCAGTTGGAGCTTCAATAGTAGCACCAGTGGATTCAGTAGTAGCACCGGTGGATTCAGTAGTGGCTTTGGTTGATTCAGTAGTAGCACCAGTTGATTCAGAAGTAGCTTTGGTTGATCCTGCAGTAATATCTGTTGATTCAGATTCAGAAGTTGTAGTAGTTAATGGACAATAAGTAGTGTATTCAGTGACTTCACCACCTTCAGTTGTAGTAATAACAGTGACACCAGTAGTAACTTCAGAAGATGAGCAAACATCACTTGAACAAGAAGTGATAGTAACAATAGTAGTTGATTGATCATTTTCAGTAGTTGTAGTAGTTCCAGTTAATGGACAATAAGTAGTATACTCTGTAACTTCACCTGATAAAGTAGTTGTAACAACAGTGACACCAGTGGTAATAGTTGAGGACGAACATGCATCACTTGAACAAGAAGTAATAGTAATAATAGTTGTAGATTGTTCATCATCTGTTGAAGTTGAAGTAATTAATGGTGCAACACTTGAAGAAATTTCAGTTGATGATGAACCAAATGTATCAGATGAACTACTACTAGTGGAACCACTAGTGAAAGAAACTTCAGTAGGGATGACATCAGTTAAAGAACCAGCAGTCGATGAACCAGCAGTCGATGAACCTTCAGTAGATGAACCAGTAGTAGATGAACCAGTAGTAGATAAACCAGTAGTAGATAAACCAGTAGTAGATGAACCAGTAGTAGATGAATTTTCAGTAGAAGGGATGACTGATGATGATGAAGAACTTGAAGCATCTTCAGTGATAGTATAGGAAACATCAAAAGATAAGACATCTCTCTTAACCATTAATTTACTTGAATCTTGATCAATCAAAAGAACAGCATTGAAAACATATGGTTGATGACCAGTAGCAATGGCAGGGAATAAGAAATTCAAATGACCATCTGAACCAATTTTTTCATCAAAAATTAAATCAAATGATGTTTCATTATAAGTACTTAAACTTGAATCTGGAGTAACATTGGAATCAATTGATATATCACCAAATACATAGTTATCACCAGTAGTACCTGTAGCTTCAACTTGTTCCCATGGTTCATAAGTAGCTGGAACATGGATTATCCAATATGGTTGACCATTTGAAATAGTACCAGTAGCATATAACGAATCACTAGTGGAGCTTGAGCTTGAGCTTGAACCTGAATCTGATGATGCGGCTGAAGATGATGTTAATGAGGAGATTGGTGAAGTTGAAGTTGAAGATGAAGATAGTGAAGGTGAAGTTGAGGATGAAGATAGTGAAGGTGAAGTTGAGGATGAAGATAGTGAAGGTGAAGTTGAGGATGAAGATAGTGAAGGTGAAGTTGAAGTTGAGGATGATGATGGTGAAGTTGAAGAAGACGAAGAAAATGAAGTTGACGATGAATCAGAAATTGTTCCAGTAATGGTATTTTGAAAAGTATAAGTAAGAGCTGGATTATCATCAGTTAAATTAACTATAAGAACTGAATCTAAAATCCATGGTCCTTCACCAGTTGGAGTACCTAACAAGCTAAGTGACAATTCGTCAAGATCACCAGTATCATACCAGACAATATCGAATGAAGAATCTGAAATCCAATAAACAGTAGAGGAGTGATTAAAAGTTTCACCATCTGGAACATTTGGTTTTCCTCCAGTTACGTTATAATTGGTTCCTTCTGATTCACCATACCATTCCATAGTATCATAAGGGGAAAATGAATCTGGATCAAGAGTCAATGCCCAATAAAGTGTACCTGAAGATTCTAGATATCCTGTAACAACTGGGGTAGGATTACCAGTAGTAGTGACCTCTGTTAAAGTAGTTGAACTTTCTGATGTACTATAAATAGTTATTGGATCATAGTTAAAAGTATAAATATCTTCATCATCTGAACCATCAATTGGAACATAGAATTTAACAGTTGGTGCTAAAACCCAAGGACCATCTGCATATGGAACTGCTAGTGCTTGTAATGTTAAACCATTGTACTCATCACTGATCGAACCGATATCAAATTCTAAATCTGTATTGTAACTGAAGTTAGCTATATCATTAGGTTCATCAGATGGGTAGTAAGCATAAAAACCAGTAAAATTGTAATTATCTCCTTGAGCATAACCTAGATATTCAACTAAATTAAATGGAGCATATGATTGAGGGTCAATGGTCATTTCCCAACCAATTGTATTTGATGCTGTTGTAAATCCTGTGATCACTGGTGTGATTGTAGATGGAAATTCAGTAATAGTAGGGGTTGAAGAAGTTGAAGAAGAAGCTGTACCATAAATAGTTATTGGATCATAGTTAAAAGTATAAATATCTTCATCATCTGAACCATCAATTGGAACATAGAATTTAACAGTTGGTGCTAAAACCCAAGGACCATCTGAATATGCAACTGCTATTGCTTGCAATGTTAAACCATCGTATTCATCACTAATCCAACCGATATCAAATTTCAAATCTTCAACGTAAGTAAAGTTAGCACTATCATCAGGTTCATCAGATGGAGAGTAAGAATAAACATCAGTAAAATTGTAATTATCTCCTTGAGCATAACCTAAATATTCAACTGAATTAAATGGAGCATATGATTGTGGATCAATAGTCATTCCCCAACCAATTGTGTTTGATGTTGTTGTAAATCCGGTGATTACTGGTGTGATTGTAGATGGAAATTCTGTAGTTGTAGTAGTAATGGTGTTTTGAAAACTATAAGTAAGAGCTGGATTATCATCTGTTAAATTAACTATAAGAACTGAATCTAAAACCCATGGACCCTCAGCTATTGGCATACACTGAAGAGCAATAGAGAAATTATCAAGGTCACTAAAACCATACCACGCAAGTTGGAAAGAACTCCCATAATCAATATAAGTATCTGAATAAGAAACATTAAGGGTTTCACCATCTGGATAATTTGGCCATGCGTTTGTTATATTATAATTATTTCCTATTGAACCCTTCCATTCCATAGTATCATAAGGAGAAAATGAATTTGGATCAAGAGTTAATACCCAAGAAAGTGTACTGGATGTATCTAAATATCCTGTGACAACTGGGGTAGGATAACTAGTAGTACCAGTAGTGGAGACAACTAGTGAAGTAGTTGAGATTTCTGAAGTTTGAGGAACAGCTCCTACATCAGCCAAACCTGAACCAGATAAAGCAGCTAAACCAACTAGAAAATTAATATAATTAGATTTCATAGCTAATAAAACAATTAATTAGACAATGACCAATCTTAGTGAAGCAAATTGATTTAAATAAGAATCAACGATTGAATGAATTAGCACAATATAAAAAAGCGAATGAACAAATAATTGTAACCAATTTAAACGCCTATTAAAGACTGAAGATTGAAATAATGAATTGGAGATTAAACATGACATTGATCTTTTTAAGAGGAAGAGAATGGCACCCTTTTATAGTAGGAAAGGGTTTTCACTTTTCATATCTTCAAAGTTTGGAATGTTTGTTTAGAATAGTGAATGGTATAAAAGTAGTTTAATATTGTAAATTTTTTATTTTTGAAGATCTTTGTTTGTATTATTCTGACGGTAATTTTAGGGAATTTTTGTTGAAAAGAGTTGAGAATTGTTAGTAGAGTAGCAGAATAGTAGTAGTATTGTGTAATTGTAGTGCAACAGTGTAATACGGTCTGAAGTGTTGAAATGTTGAAATGTTGAAGCTAGAATTTCCCGAAGATTTACATAACTTTAATAGGAAAAGATAATATTCCTTTTTGGTTTAGTTTAGTATATTTACTATTTCTGTTTAACTCTTTCAGTCATAAGGTTTACAGCGTTTACAGGACTACCAGAAGCAACAAAACTAAGAGTGTTTTAATGCTCTAATATTGTAGTCACTCATTAACTATGCTAAGAAAATAGAGATCTGTTAATAAAGAACAAAACGTTATTGTGTTGATATAAATGTTGTTCCTGGTTTTTTGGCTGGTAAATAGATTAGTGTTGGATAATTAGAAGTGCAGACTAGTAGAGGAATATTGGGATAAGAAGGCAAGAAGGCAAGAATGTAAAAACAGAGATGCAATGTTGAGTAAATATTTTGATACTTTAATGATGGATTGTCTACTGTCTAGCCAATAGAATTGAAATACAGAATACTACTACAAATATAGTTTATATGGCAACCCAAACTAAATGTGACACTATTTCAGTAGCACCATAAAAACATAAACAACACGACTTTTTCGTATTTCACTGATCATTGAGTAAATTTGTTAACTCAATATTTGGATTAAATGATGATATAGAAGATACAATAATACAGAAAGTATCTATACCATACAAAGAGCTACAATATCTGTTCAGAGTTTGAATATTGTGTTGATTTCTCGAGAACTGAAAAAAAAAAGGGCAATGAAAAAAAAGAAATAATCATCACCCTAAAAGATTAAAGATATCCTAAATCTGGACCAAAGACTCCAGTATTCGACTATCTAGTATATAGGCTTTTCTTGTGGAATTTAGAAGTTGAAATTTGAATTAATTGTATTAATTTCACAATGAACCTTTTAAGTTTTACCTTAGTACCTTAACTTTTTTCATCCTAAATCCCAAATTTCCCAATTAATCATCTGCTGACTTTTAGTTTTTGGCCAAAAATAGAATCAGTAACCACTTTGACTGAGTCTGACGCTTTTGTATTTCGTGGCTTTATACCTTTATCCTCATTGATTCATCTATGATTCGATCAATTCGTAATTCGTCGTATCTCCAAAAGTCTGTCATTTTTATAAAACCTCAAGAATACTTCCGGATTCTAACCACGTGATGTAATGTACGGATGTTAATTAATAGTGTATACCTTGAATTAACAGTAATTAGTTTGTAATTAATTGTATTCATTTCAGATTTAATCTTTCAATTTGTAACATATATATATTATAATAATAAAACAATTTTAAGAGGGAACCCCCGAAAGAAACTAAAAAATAACCAAAAAAAGAAAGAATAAATCATTATAGAAAGTTATAATGATTAAATTAAAGTGAAGAAATAAGATATATAATTAATTAACCAGATCAACAAGATCAATAATAAATATTAAACATTAGATATTAGAAAAGTCAGATAATAGAAAAAAAGATAACAAAAAAAAAACACACAAGTGTGAACTCCAAAGATAGAATAAAATAAAAAATTGTTAAAAACATGAACCAAAATAATAACAATAATAATTGAATTGAATTTAAATACTTAAATTTAAATCAATAAAGAAGTTAATAAACATAATAGACCTGCAGTTAAACTACCATATAATCTATTACCTGAACCTTCATATTCTGAAGCTTCAGCGCTTGAACTTGAATCAGAACCTGATTCTGTACTTGAACCTGAAATTGATGAAGATGATGAAGTTGAAACTGTCTTGGTAACTAATGTTTGAACAGTTGAACCTGATGGGCTTTCTGAAGTAGCACCTGTGTTACTTGTAGTTGCTTCTTCATTTGAACCTGATCCATTTGATTCTGAATCTGAAGATTTAGTTGATGTAACAACAATTTCTGTAGTTGAGAATGTAGTTGTACAAGTATCATCAGAACATGATGTAATAGTAATAATAGATGTACTTGTAGTTTCAACAGTGGTTTCAGATTCTTTTGTTTCAATACTAGTTGATTCAGCATCATTTGAATCTGTGACACCTGTTTCAGTACCATTAGTAGTTTCAACACCAGTTGATTTTGTAACAGTAGTTTCAGCACCAGTGGAATCAACATCAGTTGACTTTGTAACAGTAGATTCTGCATCTGTAGCACTAGTAGATTCAGTAGTTGTAGTA